>BQNB010109495.1:0-22740 GCA_026074375.1 Tanacetum coccineum
CTATAAATACCCCTATCCAAGGAAGGAGAGGGTGTTGGTTCATTTGTAAACATTTTTCCATTTGAAAGTAATTCAACCATTTTTATCTCTCTTGTTTCTCTCTCAAAACTTCTTCCATTTTCCTTCTCTTTTCTACTTGAATTCAAGCAACATAGTAATGAAGTGAAGTGATTGAGGGTTACCGACAGACTCCAATTAAAGAGATATCAACGAATAGAGAAAGTAAAGAAGAAGATGAGAGTAGGCCATATAACAAAATAAAGAGTCGGGGTTATACACCACAATAAGGGATGATGAGATAAGTTATTTAAGAACATGAGAACATGTTACAATGTTGGTATCGTTTAGGGCTTTCTAGCCATATAAGATAGGTCTCACAACTTAGAGTGGAGGGAGATCATCATGAAGATAAAGTGAATGAGAAGAGAAAGATTTATAATTTTACTCTAAAATTAGAGATAACTCCAATTAAAGAGATATCCACGAATAAAGGAAGTGAGGGAGAAGATTAGAGTTAGCCATTGAACGAAATAAAGAGTCGGTGTTATACATCATAATAAAGGATGATGAGACAAGTTCTTTAAAAACCCGAGAACAAGTTACAATGTTGGTATCGTTAGGGCTTTCTAGGCATATAAAATAGGTCTCACAACTTAGAATGGAGGGAGATCATCATGAAGTGAAAGTGAATAAGAAGAGAAAGATTCATATTTTTACTCCAGAATTAAGGATGACTCCAAGAAAAGAGATATCAACGGATAGAGAAAGTTAAGGAGACAATGATTGTAAGCCAGGGAAGAAATAAAGAGTCGGGGTTATACACCACAATAAGGGATGACGAGATAAGTTATTTAAAAATAGGAAAACAAGTTACATTATTGGTTTCATATAGGGCTTTCTAGCCATTAAAAATAGGTCATACAACTTAGAGTGGAGTGAGATCATCATGAAGTAAAAGTGAATGAGAAGAGAAAGATTCATAACTTTACTCCAGGATTAAGGATGACACCATGTAAACAGAAATCAACGAATAGAGAAAGTGAATGAGACAATAAAAGTAAGCCATGGAACAGAATAAAGAGTCTGGGTTATACACCACAATAAGAGATGATGAGATAAGTTATTAAAAAACAGGAGAACCAGTTACAATGTTGGGATCATTTAAGGCTTTCTAGCCATATAAAATAGGTCTCACAACTTAGAGTGGAGGGAGTTCATCATGAAGAGAAAGTGAATGAGAAGAGAAAGATTAATAATTTTACTCTAGAATTAAGGATGACTCTAATTAAAGAGATATCAACGAATTGAGAAAGTAAAGGAGACGATGAGAGTAAGCCATTGAATGAAATAAAGAGTCTGAGTTATATACCACAATAAGGGATAATGAGACAAGTTATTTAAAAATAGGAAAACAAGTTACAATGTTGGTATCGTTTATGGCTTTCTAGCCATATAAAATAATTTTCACAACTTAGTGTGAAGGGAGAGCATCATGAAGAGAAAGTGAACGAGAAGAGAAAGATTCATAATTTTACTCCAGAATTGAGGATGACTCCAATTAAAGAGATATCAACGAATAGAGAAAGTGAAGGAGATGATGAGAGTAAGCCATAGAAAGAAATAAAGAGTCGGGGTTATACACCACAATAAGGGATGATGAGACAAGTTATTTAAAAATAGGAGAACAAGTTACAATGTTGGTATCGTTTAGGGCTTTCTAGCCATATAAAATAGGTCTCACAACTTAGAGTGGAGGGAGATCATCATGAAGATAAAGTAATAATTTTACTCTAAAATTAGAGATAACTTCAATTAAAGAGATATTAACGAATAGGGGAAGTGAAGGAGACGATGAGAGTAAGCCATAGAAAGAAATAAAGAGTCGGCGTTATACACCACAATAAGGGATGATGAGACAAGTTATTTAAGAACAGGAGAACAAGTTACAATGTTGGTATCGTTTAGGGCTTTCTAGCCATAT
Organism: Tanacetum coccineum; assembly: GCA_026074375.1. NCBI lineage: Eukaryota > Viridiplantae > Streptophyta > Magnoliopsida > Asterales > Asteraceae > Tanacetum > Tanacetum coccineum. The sequence continues at coordinate 1,982 of BQNB010109495.1, forward strand.
AAAATAGGCCTCACAACTTAGAGTGGATTGAGATCATCATGAAGTAAAATTGAATGAGAAGAGAAAAATTCATAATTTTACTTTAGAATTAGGGATAAATCTAATTAAAGAGATATCAACGAATAGAGAAAGTGAAGGAGACGATGAGAGTAAGCCATAGAAAAAATAAAGAGTCGGGGTTATACACCACAATAAGGGATGATGAGACAAGTTATTTAAGAACAGGAGAACAAGTTACAATGTTGGTATCGTTTAGGGCTTTCTAGCCATATAAAATAGGTCTCACAACTTTTAGTGGAGTGAGATCATCATGAAGTGAAATTGAATGAGAAGAGAAAGATTCATAATTTTACTCCAGAATTAGGGATAAATCCAATTAAAGAGATATCAACGAATAAAGAAAGTAAAGGAGACGATGAGAGTAAGCTATAGAAAGAAATAAAGAGTCAGCGTTATACACCACAATAAGGGATGATGAGACAAGTTATTTAAGAACAGGAGAACAAGTTACAATGTTGGTATCGTTTAGGGCTTTCTAGCCATATAAAATAGGTCTCACAACTTAGAGTGGAGTGAGATCATCATGAAGTGAAATTGAATGAGAAGAGAAAGATTCATAATTTTACTCCAAACTTAAGGATAACAACAATTAAAGAGATATCAACGAATAGAGAAAGTAAAGAAGAAGATGAGATTAAGCAATAGAAAGAAATAAAGAGTTGGTGTTATACACCACAATAAGGGATGATGAGACAAGTTCTTTAAGAACAAGAGAACAAGTTACAATGTTGGTATCATTTAGAGCTTTCTAGCCATATAAAATAGGTCTCACAACTTAGAGTGGAAGGAGATCATCATGAAGAGAAAGTGAATGAGAAGAGATAGATTAAAAATTTTACTCTAAAATTAGAGATAAATCCAATTAAAGAGATATCAACGAATAGAGAAAGTGAAGGAGACGATGAGAGTAAGCCATAGATAGAAATAAAGAGTCGAGGTTAAACACCACAATTTTAGGGGTTTCTAGCCGTATAAAATAGGTCTCACAACTTAGAGTAGAGTGAGATCATCATGAAGTGAAAGTGAATGAGAAGAAAAAGATTCATAATTTTACTCAAGAATTGAGGATGACTCTAATTAAAGAGATATCAACGAATAGAGAAACTGAAGGAGATCATGAGAGTAAGCCATAGAATGAAATAAAGAGTCGGGGTTATACACCACAATAAAGGATGATGAGAAAAATTATTTAAAAACAAGAAAACAAGTTACAATGTTGGTAACATTTAGTGCTTTCTAGGCATATAAAATAGGTCTCACAACTTAGAGTTGAGGGAGATCATCATGAAGAGAAAGTGAATAAGAAGAGAAAGATTAATAATTTTACTCCAAAATTAGGGATAACTCCAATTAAATAGATATCAACGAATAGAGAAAGCGAAGGAGATGGTGAGAGCAAGCCATAGAAAGAAATAAAGAGTCGGGGTTATAAACCACAATAAGGGATGATGAGACAAGTTATTTAGAAATAGGAGAACAAGTCACAATGTTGGTAACGTTTAAGGCTTTCTACGCATATAAAATAGGTCTCACAACTTAGAGTGGTAACGTTTAGGGCTGATGAGACAAATTATTTAAAAATAGGAGAACAAGTTACAATGTTGGTATCGTTTAGGGCTTTCTAGCCATATAAAATAGGTCTCACAACTTAGAGTGGAGTAAGATCATCATGAAGTGAAAGTGAATGAGAAGAGAAAGATTCATAATTTTACTCTAGAATTGAGGATGACTCCAATTAAAGAGATATCAACGAACAGAGAAAGTGAAGGAGATGATGAGAGTAAGCCATATAACGAAATAAAGAGTCAGGGTTATACACAAAAAATAAGAGATGCTGAGAAAAATTATTTAAAAATAGGAGAACAAGTTACAATGTAGGTAACGTTTAAGGATTTCTAGGCATATAAAATATGTCTCACAACTTAGAGTGGAGGGAGATCATCATGAAGAGAAAGTGAATGAGAAGATAAAGACTAATAATTTTAATCCAAAATTAGGGATAACTCTAATTAAAGAGATATCAACGAATAGAGAAAGTGAAGGAGACGATGAGAGTAAGCCACAGAAAGAAATAAAGAGTCGGGGTTATATAATACAATAAATGATGATGAGACAAGTTATTTAAAAATAGGACAACAACTTACAATGTTGGTATCGTTTAGGGCTTTCTAGCCACATAAAATATTTCTCACAACTTAGTGTGGAGTGAGATCATCATGAAGTGAAAGTGAATAAGAAAAAGGTTCATAATTTTACTCCAGAATTGAGGATGACTCTAATTAAAGAGAAATCAACGAATAAAGAAAGTGAAGGAGCCGATGAGAGTAAGCCGTAGAACAAAATAAAGAGTCGGGGTTATACACCACAATAAGGGATGATGAGACAAGATATTTAAAAACAGGAGAAAAAGTTACAATGTTGGTATCGATTAGGGCTTTCTAGCCATATAAAATAGGTCTCAGAACTTAGAGTGGAGTGAGATCATCATGAAGTAAAAGTGAATGAGAAGAGAAAGATTCATAATTTTACTCCAGAATTGAGGATGACTATAATTAAAGAGTTATGAACGAATAGAGAAAATGAAGGAGACGATGAGAGTAAGCCATATAACGAAATAATGAGTTGGGGTTATACACCACAATAAGGGATGATGAGATAAGTTATTTAAAAGTAGGAGTACAAGTTACAATGTTGGTAACGTTTATGGCTTTCTAGGCATATAAAATAGGTATCACAACTAAAAGTGGAGGGATATCATTATGAAGAGAAAGTGAATGAGAAGAGAATGATTAATAATTTTACTCCAAAATTTGGGATAACTCCAATTAAAGAGATATCAACGAATAGAGAAAGTGAAGGAGACGATGAAAGTAAGCCATAGAAAGAAATAAAGAGTCGGGGTTATACACCACAATAAGGTATGATGAGACAAGTTATTTAAAAATAAGAGAACAAGTTACAATGTTGGTATCGTTTAGGGCTTTCTAGCCATATAAAATAGGTCTCACAACTTAGAGGGGAGTGAGATCATCATGAAGAGAAAGTGAATAAGAAGAGAAAGATTCATAATTTTACTCTAGAATTGAGGATGACACCAATTAAAGAGATATCAACGAATAGAGAAAGTGAAGGAGACGATGAGAGTAAGCCATAGAACAAAATAAAGAGTCAGGGTTAAACACCACAATAAGGGATGATGTGAAAAATTATTTAAAAACAAGAGAACAAGTTACAATGTTGGTAACGTTTAAGGCTTTCTAGGCATACAAAATTGGTCTCACAACTTAGAGTGAAGTGAGATCATCAAGAAGTGAAAGTGAATAAGAAGAGAAAGATTAATAATTTTACTCCAGAATTGAGGATGACTCCAATTAAAGAGATATCAACGAATAGAGAAAATGAAGGAGTCGATGAGAGTAAGCGATAGAAAGAAATAAAGAGTCAGGGTTATACATAACAATAAGAGAAGATGAGACAAGTTATTTAAAAACAGGAGAACAAGTTACAATGTTGGTATCGTTTAGGGCTTTCTAGCCATATAAAATAGGTCTCACAACTTAGAGTGGAGTGAGATAATCACGTAGTGAAGGTGAATGAGAAGAGAAAGATTCATAATTTTACTCTAGAATTGAGGATGACTCTAATTAAAGAGATATCAACGAACAGAGAAAGTAAAGGAGATGATGATAGTAAGCCATTGAATGAAATAAAGAGTCGGGGTTATACACAAAAATAATAGATGATGAGAAAAATTATTTGAAAACATGAGAACAAGTTACAATGTTGGTAACGCTTAGGGCTTTATAGGCATATAAAATATTCCTTACAATTTAGAGTGGAGGGAGATCATCATGAAGAGAAAGTGAATGAGAAGAGAAAGATTCATAATTTTACACCAAAATTAGGGATAACTCAAATTAAAGAGAAATCAACTAATAGAGAAAGTGAAGGAGACGATGAGAGTAAGCCATAGAAAGAAATAAAGAGTCAAGGTTATACACCACAATAAGGGTTGATGAGAAAAATTATTTAAAAATAGGAGAATAAGTTACAATGTTGGTAACGTTTAGGGCTTTCTAGGCATATAAAATAGGTCTCACAACTTAGAATGGAGTGAGATCATCATGAAGTAAAAGTGAATGAGAAGAGGAAGATTCATAATTTTTCTCTAGAATTGAGGATGACACCAATTAAAGAGATATCAACGAATAGAGAAAGTGAAGGAGACGATGAGAGTAAGCCATAGAATGAAATAAAGAGTCGGGGTTATACACCACAATAAGGGATGATGAGAAAAATTATTTAAAAATAGGAGAACAAGTTATAATGTTGGTAACATTTAAGGCTTTCGAAACATATAAAATAGGTCTCACAACTTAGAGTAGAGGGAGATCATCATCAAGAGAAAGTGAATGAGAAGAGAATGATTAATAATTTTACTCCAAAATTAGGGATAACTCAAATTAAAGAGATATCAACGAATAGCGAAAGTGAAGGAGACGATGAAATTAAGCCATAGAAAGAAATAAAGAGTCAGGGTTATTCACCACAATAAGGTATGATGAGACAAGTTATTTAAAAATAAGAGAACAAGTTACAATGTTGGTATGGTTTAGGGCTTTCTAGCCATATAAAATAGGTCTCATAACTTAGAGTGGAGTGAGATTATCATGAAGTGAAAGTGAATGAGAAGGGAAAGATTCATAATTTTACTCCAAAATTGAGGATGACACAAATTAAAGAGATATCAACGAATAGAGAAAGTGAAGGAGACGATGAGAGTAAGCCATAGAACGAAATAAAGAGTCAGGGTTAAACACCACAAGAAGGTATGATGTGAAAAAGTATTTAAAAACAAGAGAACAAGTTACAATGTTAGTAACGTTTAGGGCTTTCTACGCATACAAAATAGGTCTCACAACTTAGAGTGAAGTGAGATCATCATGAAATGAAAGTGAATAAGAAGAGAAATATTCATAATTTTACTCAAGAATTAAGGATGACTCCAATTAAAGAGATATCAACGAATAGAGAAATTGAAGGAGACGATGAGAGTAAGCCATAGAACAAAATAAAGAGTCAGGATTATACACCAAAATAAGAGATTATGAGAAAAATTATTTAAAAATAGGAGAACAAGTTACAATGTTGGTAATGTTTAGGGCTTTCTAGGTATATAAAATATGCCTCACAACTTGGAGTGGAGGGAGATCATCATGAAGAGAAAGTGAATGAGAAGAGAAAGATTAATAATTTTACTCTAAAATTAGGGATAACTCCAATTAAAAAGATATCAACGAATAGGGAAAGTGAAGGAGACGATGAGAGTAAGCCATAGAAAGAAATAAAGAGTCAAGGTTATATACCACAATAAGGGTTAATGAGAAAAATTATTTAAAAAAAGGAGAACATGTTACAATGTTGGTAACGTTTAAGGCTTTCTAGGCATATAAAATAGGTCTCACAACTTAGAATGGAGTGAGATCATCATGAAGTGAAAGTGAATGAGAAGAGAAAGATTCATAATTTTTCTCTAGAATTTAGGATGACACCAATTAAAGAGATATCAACGAATAGAGAAAGTGGAGGAGACGATGAAAGTATGCCATAGAAAGAAAAATAAAGAGTCGGGGTTATACACTACGATAAGGGATGATGAGAAAAATTAATTAAAAACCAGAGAACAAATTACAATGTTGGTAATGTTTAGGGATTTCTAAACATATAAAATAGGCCTCACAACATAGCGTGGAGGGAGATCATCATGAAGAGAAAGTGAATGAGAAGAGAATGATTAATAACTTTACTCTAAAATTAGGAATAACTCAAATTAAAGAGATATCAATGAATAGCGAAAGTGAAGGAGATGATGTAAGTAAGCCATAGAAAGAAATAAAGAGTCGGGGTTATTCACCACAGTAAGGTATGATGAGACAAGTTATTTAAAAATAAGAGAACAAGTTACAATGTTGGTATCGTTTAGGGCTTTCTAGCCATATAAAATAGGTCTCACAACTTAGAGTGGAGTGAGATTATCATGAAGTGAAAGTGAATGAGAAGAGAAAGATTCATAATTTTACTCCAAAATTGAGGATGACACCAATTAAAGAGATATCAACGAATAGAGAAAGTGAAGGAGACGATGAGAGTAAGCCATAGAATGAAATAAAGAGTCAGGGTTAAACACCACAATAAGGGATGATGTGAAAAAGTATTTAAAAACAAGTTACAATGTTGGTAACGTTTAGGGCTTTCTAGGCATACAAAATAGGTCTCACAACTTAGAGTGAAGTGAGATCATCATGAAATGAAAGTGAATAAGAAAAGAAATATTCATAAATTTACTCTAGAATTGAGGATGACTCCAATTAAAGAGATATCAACGAATAAAGAAATTGAAGGAGACGATGAGAGTAAGCCATAGAACAAAATAAAGAGTCGGGGTTATACACCACAATAAGGGATGATGAGAAAAATTATTTAAAAACAAGAGAACAAGTTATAATCTTGGTAAAGTTTAGGACTTTCTAGGCATATAAAATAGGTCTCACAACTTAGAGTGGATGGAGATCATCATGAAGAGAAAGTGAACGAGAAGCAAAAGATTAATAATTTTACTCCAAAATTAGGGATAACTCCAATTAAAGAGATATCAACAAATAGAGAAAGTGAAGGAGTCGATGAGAGTAAGCAATAGAAAGAAATAAAAAGTCGAGGTTATACATCACAATATGGGATGATGAGACAAGTTATTTAAAAACAGGAGAACAAGTTACAATGTTGGTATCGTTTAGGGCTTTCTAGCCATATAAAATAGGTATCATAACTTAGAGTGAAGTGAGATCATCACGAAGTGAAAGTGAATGAGAAAAGAAAGATTCATAATTTTACTCCAGAATTGAGGATGACTCCAATTAAAGAGATATCAACGAACAGAGAAAGTGAAGGAGACGATGAGAGTAAGCTATAGAACAAAATAAAGAGTCAGGGTTATACACCAAAATAAGAGATTATGAGAAAAATTATTTAAAAATAGGAGAACAAGTTACAATGTTGGTAATATTTAGGGCTTTCTAGGTATATAAAATATGCCTCACAACTTTGATTGGAGGGAGATAGGCAACCAATTAGGACACCAGTGACTCCCTCACCTTAATAATTTAACTCCAAAAATAGGAAACTCCAATTAAAGAGGATATCAACAGAATAGAGAAAAGTGATGAGAACGATGAAAGGTAAGCCATAGAACAAATAAAGGAGTCGTGGTTATACCACTACAAGAAAGGGACGATGAGAAAAAATATTAAAAAACAGGAGACCAAGTTACTACGTTTGTAACATTTAGGATTTCTAGGCAAATAAAAGTAGGTCTCACAACTTAGAGTGGAGGGAGATCATCATGAATAAAAAGTGAATGAGAAGAGAAAGATTAATAATTTTACACCAAAATTAGGGATACTTCCAAATATAAGAGCTATCAACGAATAGAAGAAAGTGAAGGAGAACAGATATAGTAAGCCATAAAAAGAAATAAAGAGTTAGGGTTTTACACCACAATAAGGGATGATGAGAAAAATTATTTAAAAACAGAAGAACAAGTTACAATGTTGGTAACATTTAGGGCTTTCTAGGCATATAAAATAGGTCTCACAACTTAGAGTGGAGGGAGATCATCATGAAGAGAAAGTGAATGAGAAGAGAAAGATTAATAATTTTACTCCTAAATTAGGGATAACTCCAATTAAAGAGATATCAACGAATGGAGAAAGTGAAGGAGACAATGAGAGTAAACCATAGAAAGAAATAAAGAGTCGGGGTTATACACCACAATAAGGGATGATGAGATAAGTTATTTAAAAACAAGTGAACAAGTTACAATGTTGGTATCGTTTGGGGCTTTATAGCCATATAAAATAGGTCTCACAACTTAGAGTAGAGTGAGATAATCATGAAGTGAAAGTGAATGAGAATCCAAAATTCATAATTTTACCCAGAATTGAGGATGACTCAATTAACAGAGACATCAACAAATAGGAGAAAATGAGGGGAGACGATAGAGTAAGCCATAGACCAAATAATAGAATCATAGTTATACAAACCACCAATAATGGATGATGAGAAAAATATTTAAAAACAAATGAGAACAAGTTACAATGTTTGTAACTTTTTAAGGGCTTCTATGCATATAAAATAGGTCTCACAACTTAGAGTGGAGGGAGATCACCATGAAGAAAAAGTGAATGAGAAGAGAAAGATTAATAATTTTACTCTAAATTAGGGATAACTCCAATTAAAGAGATATCAATGAATAGAGAATGTGAGTAGACATAGAGGTAAAGCCATAGAACAGAAATAAAGAGTCAGAGGGCTTATTATACATCACAATAAGGGATGATGAGACAAGTTATTTAAAAACAGGAGTACAAGTTACAATGTTGGTATCGTTTAGGGGTTTCTAGCCATATAAAATAGGTCTCACAACTTAGAGTGCAGTGAGATCATCATGAAGTGAAAGTGAATGAGAATTAAAAGATTCATAATTTGACTCCAGAATTGAGGATGACTCAATTAAAGAGATATCAAAAAATATAGATAGTGAAGGAGACGATGAGAGTAAGCCATAGAACGAAATTAAGAATCAGAGTTATACACCACAATAAGGGATGATAAGAAAAACTATTTAAAAACAGGAGAACAAGTTACAATGTTGGTAACGTTTAGGGCTTTCTAGGCATATAAAATAGGTCTCACAACTTAGAGTGGAGGGAGATCACCATGAAGAAAAGTTGATTTTAAGTATAAAAGATTAATAATTTAACTCCAAAAATTAGGGATAAAAAGAACTCCAATTAATGAGATATCAATGAATAGAGAAAGTGAAGGAGAACAAGAGAGTAAGCCTAGAAAGAATAAAGATTCAGTGTTATACATCAACAATAATGATGATTAGACAAGTTATTTAAAAAATATGTGAACAATTACAATGTATGTTTTCGTTTAGTGTGGTTCTATCCATATAAAATAGCTCACAACTTAGAGTGGAGTGAGACATCAATGAATTGGAAGAATGAATGATAAGAAAAGATTCGTAATTTTACTCCAGAATTGAGGATGACTCCAATTAAAGAGATATCAACGAATAGAGAAACTGAAGGAGACGATGAAATAGCCATAGAACGAAATAAAGAGTCGGGGTTATACACCACAATAAGGGATGATGAGAAAAATTATTAAAAATAGAGATACTGAAGTTACAAAATATGAAACATTTAGTGCTTTCTAGGCATATAAAATAGTGTTCTCACAACTTTGAGAGGAGGGAGATCATCATGAAAGTGCTATGTGATTAAGAAAGAGAAAAGAATAATAATTTTACACCAAAAATAGGATAACTCCAATTAAAGAATATCAACGAATAGAGAAAGTGGATTAGACATGAAAGTAAGCATAGAACGAATAAATGATTCGTGGTATACACCACACTAAGGGACGATGAAAAAAATATTTAAAAACAGGGAGAACAATTACAACGGTTTGTAAAACATTATAGGGATTTCCTAGGCATATAAAAAAATAGGTCTGCACACCTTAGAGTTTAGATTCATCATGAATAACGAGTAGTGAATGAGAAGAAAAGATAAATAATTGTACAACCAAAATTAGGGATTACTCCAATTAAAGAGCTATCAACGAAAAAGAAAGAGAAGGAGACGACTCTAGAAGTAATATCAATGGAACAGTAAATTGTAATGCAGTAGAATGAACAATGAATATAACCAAAAAGCTTCAATATTATTAAATCAATAATACGCATACTCTTAACTAGTACTAGGGTTTACACCCTTGAAGCATGCAAAACGATCTCCAAAAGTATTCACAAAAGATATATCTTAAACCTTAACCGAGGACCTCCTTTTATACACCAAGGAGTCCTTAACAAGATAACTACAAATCTTAGAAGATCTTTTACAATTATAAACATATACGTATTTTCCTAACTTTATAAGATATACACAAGATAATCTCCATACTTATCTTCTCACTCGTCTTTATCTTCATGCAGACTTCAACATCTTCTGGCAGTACTAATCTTGAGCAGTATTAACTCTAGCAGTACTAAAATAACACTAGCAGTACTAATATTGTACCATCAGTACTAACATAGTTAGTACTGTTAGTTATACTTTGAGCAGTACAAATATATTAAGCTTGATAGTACTAAGTTATGAAGATTTATTCCCAACAATCCTCCCTTAAACTTATGATTTACCCTCAAATCTCAAGTTTCTTCTAAATGAAATCTTCTAGTCTTCTTCTGCTGAGGATTCTTTCAAACACACTTTATTACTGTATTTGTGACTTGACAAACCTGATAAGCTCATAACCCATTTCACTTTGATAATCAACTTCTAATCATTAACGTGTAACATTTTAAGAGAGTATCTTGTGACAGAGGATATTTCTTTTCAACCATCATGTGAATTACTAAACCAGTATCCATTAAAATCACATGAACTCCACAAAAATTATGTAACTTCCAGCTTACTAGATTCCAGTCTTGTTGATTTCTCCATATTTCATCTGCTTCATTAGGTTCAATCATTATCTTTAAATCTCCCCAACTCAATAAGTCATAACCTTCTGGACTTGCTGTCTGAAATCTTTCCTTGACCAATCTGTCCAATTCTAGCACATTCTGCCTATCAAAATCATAAAGCATTTCACTGAAGATCTTATAATTCTTAGAACTTCCATCTGCCCTAATGATTTGATAATACATACAGGTTTCTGTTAGGACATGTGTCTTCTAATCAACTATGGGGTACTTTGTTGATAATGATTCAACATCAAGACCTTCATCTTCTGAAACAATGTTCAAGTAAACTTGAAGTTCTTCTTTCTCAGCATCATCTTCCAACTTCTGTTTATTAGCACTTTCTTCACTAAGAGTTTCTCTTTCTCTTTTACTACCAAGTGATTTCTTTCTTTTTCCTCCAGCTTTCTTAGAGCTTTCTCTCTCAACTTGTTTTGTTTCAGTCTTCTGTGTCTCAGCAGGTTCCTCTTGAACTTCTTGACCTTTTCTTTTTAATCTCTGAACTTCTAACTCAGAATCCATAGGCACAAAAGAATGAATTTGATCCCATACCTTTTCAAATATAGGTCTAATATCATCATAGGTCATTCCCTTGAAATCTTTCAACTTATATCCTTCCTGATTCTTCAAGTATATGCACATATTCTTTCTTACTTCAGATACAGATCTAGGTCTAATTTTAAGTGCATGATACCTTATCATAGAAGGATCACTCCAATCAATAACATGAGCTTGATCATCTTCAACTACAACTCTTTCTTGTCCTACTATATTAATCCCCTCTTGTAGTTGTCTAGCTATTTCAACATCCCTTGCAATCCTCTGAGTCTCTTCTTCATTAAGCTGTTCTTCCAACCTTATAGCTGCTTCAAGACTAGCTCTTTCTTGCCTTATCTATAATTTTGTCTTCTTCTCAGGCTCAGGCTATGTCATAATTGCTTTTCCTTTGTCCTTTGTCTTTTTACCAACAGTCCTACCTATTACACTGGCAGTACTAATATCAGCAGTATAACTTGTCTACTGGCAGTACTAACTCCACCACTGCCAGTACTAACTTCTCTACTTCTTCTGGCGTAAGTTTGAAAATTTGCAGGAGTAGTAACCTCTTTCTCACATTTTTCACCACTACCCTTATTTTCCTTAAGCTCAGTAGGTTGATCTTCTTCTAGCAATACCTCAGTATCATCACTAGTACTTATGTGAATGTCAACATCCTTTTGCTCAAGTTGTACTAAGGAGATTATAGGATCTATATCAATTTCAAAGATCTTCCTCTCCTGTTTGGAAGAATCCTCCTCATCATCAGATAAAATCAATCTTGACTTTCTTCTAGATTTGCTTGTCTTGACCTTATGCTCTAACTTCTTAACTCTCAGAATAAGCTTAGTGAAAGCAGCACCATATGTTAATTTTGTCTGCTTTAAGTCATTTTGAAAATACTCCACCTTCTTGGACAATGTGGTACATAGAACCGTCAATTCATTGAGTGATAAACTACGCTAAGTGGTACACAAAATGTCAATTCATTTAGTGATAAGCTACCCTCACCACGTCCAAGTGAATGAACACTATAAAGAGGTGATTCATGGGATGTTGGAACAGCCTCCTCTGCATTAGGTGTGGGTTGAGTATTTGGTGGTTGTGAGGTTGATGGGGCACTAATTGGTATATGTTGAGGTGATAATGATGGTTCTGGTGATAGGGATGGTGAAGATGTGATTCTAGATGGAGAGGTTTCAGGTGCAGTGAGCATAGTAGGAAATAAAGGAAATTCTACCCCAGAATAACCCCTTGAAACCCTTTTCATGTTTCTAAAGACTTTGTTTGTAAGAGAGTGAGCAGCATAGGTTCTGGTATGAGGTAGAAGGTGTCTCTTTTGCATGTTTAAATAGAATTGAATGAACCTAGGGTACATCAAAAACTTGTGTAGGCTTTCTATTTTCTTTACCATGGCATCAAAGATTAGTTTTGAAAAATTGTAAGTCTTGTTTGTTGCCAAGCATATGATAGCAGTTGCTATGTTACTGCTAAACTACTCCCAAGCAGTTTTCTTAGGACTTAAGCAGTGGAGGATAGTATGAATTAGAAACCTCCACCGAGGAGAAAAATTACCCTTTTGAAAAGTAAGCTTATCATAATCAGTTTCATACCCTATTAGAGCCAATTGCTCAAATGTTTCTGAATTTAGTAAATAAGTAAGTCTATATGAGTCCACCAATTTAAGATGTCTTCTAAGAGATGCTTTAGTTATAGTCTTTTCTTGTCCATCTATGCTAGCAATTAGTTCCACTTGTCCATTAGAATCTATGCTAGTAGTAGGTGTTCTCCAAAATTGTTTGATAAAAGAAGCATAAATGGTTGGATTCTCTGTGAGGGCATACTTGATGTAGCTTGCATTCAGGAAATCAATGATCTGATGAAACCCTTCACTTCCTTCAGACTTCAACAAGTAGGCCACCATGTTATGCTTATCGTAAAACTCTAAATTAGCCATAAGTTTGAGAAAATAGTGAATTAACATCTGGGATGAGCTCGTTTATGTGAGTATGAAAACTTGACAAAGTTAATTGAGATTATAATGAGAGCACTTAGGGTTGTAACTTGACCGACTGAATGAAATTTGATCTTATCTTGAAGAAATCTTACTAATTAATAGAAAGATCATGAATGTCTAATTAGTCAAACCCTATAGGCTACGAGAAAGTTGTTGGCGGAAATATCTCAATGGCTATATTAAAATAAGAAAATTATGTTATGCCACAAACAGTACTAACAGTAAAGTAGCAGTACTAAGCTTAGCCTAACAGTACTAACTTTAAGCCTAGTCGTATTAACGTTACCCACCAGTATAAAGATATGCCTGGCAGTACTAACTTAATACTGGCAGTATTAAGTTTTATGCCTAGTAGTATAAACTTCAATCTTGTTCTAACAAATTCTCACAATCTCTCTTTCTGTTTTTAGGCTCACAATATCTCTCAATTCTTTTTGCTCACCAAATCACTCTTTCTGTTTTTATCACAAAACTCTCTTTCTATTTTTAGCTCACACATTCTCTCTATTCTTTTTCTTAACAATTCATATGGTTTTGTACAAATTCCATCAATTCCATAAGTTGCATAATATCCTCCCCATTTCCAAGTGTGTTAACTCTTGAGAGAGGTGGATCATTAGACTTTTAGATGCAGCCTCAAACCTAGTTTGAGCATCTACATCCCCAATGTGGTAAAGTGGCACCTGGGACCACTACCTGAACCACTTCCCTAAGGACTTGGCTCATTAAGTATTGCTATGGATTGGGTCTTATTTTATGTTACCACTATCCTGCTCTGCTTCTAAGCTAGAAGCAGTAGTGGCAGCCCTTTCCATTCTGTCACCCAACTCCTTATGGACAGCCTCATCACTAACCTTTTTTAAGGGGACCACCAGACTGAGGTACCTTAGTGTCCTGACCTCTTTTGACTTGCCAATGTGTTTGACATCTTATGTAACATGCCTTTTTATTCAATCTTGACATAATAGACCTCCCCTCAAACAATACTTCAGAGGTCAACAATAAGTAGTATCTTTTATAGCAAACTCTACAATTGGTATCATCAAATTCAATCACACTTCTTTGCTTATCCTGCATGTGTTAGTCCAAAACCAAGAAAAACATAATCCAAAGCATTTTCTTGTCTAGCAGTATTAATTTTGACTAACAGTTTTAACTAGCAGTATTAAGTATAACTAGCAGTACTAATTATACTTAGCAGTACTAATGGATACAACTAACAGTACTAATCCTTTACAAAACTATACAACGACATAAAGAGATTTAGGCATTAAGGATTAAGAATTCCAATACTTGAGACCAAGTACTGAAACCTTCCAGCATTAAAACCTTTTGTAAGAAGTTCTGCAACATTATTTGTAATATCAATTTTTAGCAATTTGAATTAACTTTTTAGCATTGTAATCTCTTATAAAATGATGCCTGGTCTCTATGTGTTTTGTTTTAGAATGTTGAACAAGATTTTCAATAATGCAAATAGTACTATTATTATCAATGTGAATCATAGTATTCATGAAATTATACCCATAGTCCAACAATTGGTTCTGAATCCAGAGTACTTGTCCACAGCAACTAGCAGCAGCTACAAATTCAGCTTCAGTTGTAGAGGTGGCAACCACAGTTTGCTTCTTGCACTGCCAAGATATCAACCTGTTTCCTAAAAACTGACATCCTCCAGTTGTTGACTTCCTATCTTGAGTTGTTCTAGCATAATCACTATGAGTATAAGCAACTAGTTCAAATAGAGAATCACTAGAATACCAAAGGCCTAATGTTGGTTTGCCTTTCAAATATCTAAAAATTCTCTTGACAGCTGTAAGATGGGATGTCTTTGGAGTAACTTGAAACCTGGCACATGCACAAACTACAAACATGATATCTGGTCTAGATGTTGTAAGATACATCAAGGACCCAATCATAGATCTGTAGAGATGTTCATCAACATCATTACCATCTCTATCTTTGACCAAAGGCTTTTCCAAATCTACTAGAGTAGAAGTAGACTTCACATCAGTGTAGTTGAATTTCTTCAAAATCTCATCTACATATTTATCTTGGCTAATAAATATTCCATCATGCCTCTGCTGTACTTGTAATCCTAGAAAGAAAGTAAGTTCTCCCATAGAACTCATCTGAAACTTATCCTTTATTAGCTTCTCAAATCCAGTACATAACTCCTTGTTTGTAGAGCCAAAGATGATGTCATCAACATATATCTGAACAAGCAAAATATCTCCTTTTTACTTCTTGATAAACAATGTCTGATCAATCTTCCCTCTCTGAAACCTATCGCCCAACAGATAATTGGCCAAGGTTTTATACCATGCTCTTGGTGCTTGATGCAAACCATAAAGTGCTTTGACCACCTTGTAGACTTTTTCTGGATAGTCAGGATCTTCAAATCCTAGAGTTTGACACACATATACTTCCTCTTTTATTTGACCATAAAGAAAAGTACTCTTCACATCCATTTGATACACCATGAATCCCATAAAAGAAGCATAAGCTAGGAACAGTCTTATTGCCTTAATTCTTGCTACAGGAGTAAATACTTCATCATAATCTATGCCCTCTTCTTGAGTATGTCCATGAGCAACAAGTCTTGCTTTGTTTCTAATAACTATGCCTCTTTCATATTTCTTGTTCCTAAAAATCCATTTGGTACCAATGGCTCTATGTCCTTTAGGCAAATCGACAAGAATCCAAACCTTTTGAAGTTTAAACTATAGAAGCTCCTCCTGCATTGCTTCTACCCAAGCTGGATCACTTAGTGCTTTGGAGATTCTTTTTGGTTCTTCGTGTGATAGGAAACAAGCAAAAAGACAAGTATAAAGGTCTTCATGAGTTTTCCCTTCATATACAGCACTTATAAATCCTTGTTCATTTGTATTCTGTGTCATTCTTCTTGTCTGAACAGGTGACTTCACATCACCAATCACATTCATAATTGCATGATCTTTATGGATTCTTGTATGAGGAGTGGTAGGAACTGGATAGGAATTAGGAATGTTCCCTAAATCAACTTCTGGTTCATCTTCATTACTGAAGAACTCAACATGAGTGGCTTCAAGTGTATGACTAGCACATAATTTGAACATGTCTTTAGGGCGATCATGATCATATGAACTAGTAGTATTAACTGATGGATCAACAATATTAAGTTTAGAGCTACCAGTATTAACTCTAGGACTGGCAGTATTAACAAGTTGTCCAGCAGCATTAACTTCCTTAGGACTGCTATTATCTTTAGACTTATCTTGTTCATCATTCTTATTATTTGGACCATCCTCAACTTCCTCTTGAACATCATCAGCAGATTTTGGTTCATCATTACAAATATCCTTGGAAGGTGAATCAAAGTATGAAGCATCTTTCCAAATTGGCATCATAATGCAATCTTGACTGATTTCATCTTTCTTAGTAGATGAACCTGCATTAAGTTCTCCTTATGTACCTACAAAAACATTAGAAATTGTACTTGCAACAACTGGTACATAATTCATAGATTGGGTTAGCGAATCAATATCTAACAACCACTGATCACCATTTCCTTATATCATAGGCTTATTCTCTAGAAACCTAATATGCAAGTTTTCTTCTACCTTTATGGTTCTAGTGTTGTATACCCTAAAAGCTTTACTACTTAAGGAATATCCAACAAAGAAACCTTCATCACTTTTGCCATCAAACTTGCCTAAATTATCTAAGGTATTAAGAATTGTAACATGACATCCAAATGGTCTCATAAAGCTTAGAGCTGGTTTAAAACCTCTAAAGAGTTAATAAGGTGTCTTGTTATGAGGCTTGACTATAAGGGCCCTATTCTGTACATAGCAAGCAGTAGAAACTGCTTCAGCCCAAAATGTGGTAGGTAACTTAGAGTCAGCTAACATGGTTCTAGCAGCCTCAATCAATGTCCTATTCCTCCTCTCAGCAACCCCATTTTGCTGAGGAGTCCTAGCTACACTGTATTCCTTCCTAATACCTTTTCTCTACAAAAATCATCCATAACTTTATTCTTAAAATCTGTCCCATTATCACTTCTGATTATTTTTACTTTCTTATCCACTAGGTTTTCTATCTCTTTGATAAAGTTCTTAAGGATCTCACTGGTTTCATGCTTAGTTGTTAAAAAGAAAACCCAAGTAAACCTGCTATAATCATCAGTGATCACTAAGCAATACTTATGCATTAGACTACTTACAAAAGTTGGCCCAAATAAATACATATGAAGCATAAATAAGGGCTTAGTAATGGGATTCACAACCTTGGACTTACAAGAGGCTCTGTGTTGCTTCCTTTTAAGACAAGCAACACAGGTTTGGTCATTTTCAAAACGTTTTAAAGGCAAACCTCTAACAAGATTTTCTTTAACAAGCTTATTTATGTTCTTAAAATTAATATGACCAAGCCTTCTATGCCAGAGCATTGATTCATCTAATGTAGCCTTTGCAACAAGACAAGTTAAACTCTCTTTAGGAACAATGTTCTTCATATCAAAACTGTACATGTTGTCTTTTCTAGGAATTTTAAGAAGTATTTGACTATCATCTGGCAACTTAAAATTAGGAGATAAGACATGACATTCAGTGTCAGTAAAAAGGACATAGTTCTTTTTGGCACACATCTGTGAGACACTAAGAAGGTTAGACTTTAACTCTTTGACAAAGTATACATCTTCAAAATCAAGACTATCAGTTTTTAGTGTATTTTTACCAGTAATTCTTCCACCATATGCTCCTCCCCCAAAGGTAACATAGCCTCCATCAAATTCCTTGAAATTTGAGAGATAAGTTATGTTTTTAGTCATGTGCCTTGAGCATCCACTGTCTACAAATCCTGTATCATTCATTTGTGGCATGCCTTGCACATAGAAATAAGGAAATTAGTTTCCTTTGGGGATCAAAGCCATTACTGACTTGGATCTACCTCGTGCATCAATGTAGTTATATCTGTTGAAAACAAGTGATGCACCATTAGGTCTGGTAGGTCTCCAAACCTAACATGATGAGGGCTTAACAGAATTGACCCCATATGCCCTTACAGTATTAACTGGTGCTGTATATGGCCTAGCAGTATTAACTACTATAGGCCTAACTATATTAACCCTTTGATTAAAATATGTGTTAGTTAATGTTGTTTTCTTATAAAAGGGCCTTTAAACAGTTGGTTGTGCTTGTTTAGAAAAATGTGATGTTGTTCTAGCACTACGAACTGTTGGTTTGGGGTGAGCAGTATAAACAGGCCTAGCAGTACTAAATGGTTTTAGGCCAGATTTCAACAAAACTGCTCTTGGAGTCATATTCTTGTGGATATTTAGGTGTGATGTTTTGGCATAATAGTCATAATCCACCCTATTGTAATTGTTCCCAGTAACCCTTCCTTTCCTTTGAGGATACTTAATCTAGTGATGATCAAAACTTCCACAGATAAAACAACCTTTGTTATACATTACGAATCACTTCCTAGTTGATTGGACTTCTGACCATTCCAATTTCTTTGATTTCCCCCTGGACTCTGTGATCTATACATCTTAGCATATCTAACTGTTTTTCTAACTGGTTTTTCACTATTCTTAGGTTTAACAAACTCTACCTTTTTAGCAGTATGAAAAATAGTTTCTTTATCAACATTAGGTGAAGACTCAACAGAGCTATTTTCATCTTCAGACACTTGTTCTCTTAAAGAGTCATTAGTATTTTCCTTAGAATTATCTGACTCTTTGTCACAATTAATGGTAGGCTTTAAACCAGTATCCCTAGGACCATACCCTATAAATTCAGGCTCTTTGAACTCATCAAGGCCAGAGTAAGACAAATCAAGTATTTTAGGTGCATTTATTGATAATGGGTAAGGTGGAGCTACAACATGATACCCTAAACCCTTCTTACTCTTGTCAGTTATCTGACTTGCTAACAACTTGTCTAGGTCTTTTGAGGCATTATCAAATTTTGCTATTTTAAAATCAATACCCTCTTTTTATTGCTTAACCTTTTCAAACTCAGTCTTAAGCACACCTATTTCATAACTTGTTCAACCCTTGTTAACCAAAAGTTACGAGTTGAAGAACAAATCGTGTGAAGAGAAATGATGGAGATCATCATGAAGAGAAAGTGAATGAGAAGATAAAGATTAATAGTTTTAGTCCAAAATTAGAGATAACTCTAATTAAAGAGATATCAAAGAATAGAGAAAGTGAAGGAGACGAAGAGAGTAAGCCATAGAACGAAATAAAGAGTCAGGGTTATACACCACAATAAGGGATGATGAGAAAATTTATTTAAAAATAGGTGAACAAGTTACAATGTTGGTAACATTTAGGGCTTTCTAGGCATATAAAATAGGTCTCACAACTTAGAGTTGAGGGAGATCATCATGAAGATAAGATAAAGTTTAATAATTTTAGTCCAAAATTAGGGATAACTCCAATTAAAGAGATATCAACGAATAGAGAAAGTGAAGGAGACTATGAGAGTAAGCCATAAAACGAAATAAAGAGTCAGGGTTATACACCACAATAAGGGATGATGAGAAAAATTATTTAAAAACAAGAGAACAAGTAATAATGTTGGTAACGTTTAGGGCTTTCTAGGCATATAAAATAGGTCTCACAACTTATAGTAGAGGGAGATGATCATGAAGAGAAAGTGAATGAGAAGAGAAATATTAATAATTTTACTCTAAAATTGAGGATGACTAAAAGTATTCCGGTGAAATAGATAAGAAGACGTTCGTGCAATTAAATCACTTCAAAAATATAAGAAACAAGTTATTTAAAATAGGTCTCACAACTTAGAAAATGACTCGAAAAGAGACGTTTTTAAATACATTCATTCGAAGTAAAAGTTTACATCATAGGTCCCAAATTGTTTCATAATTCATACAACATTTTTGCAAATCATCTTTGAATGACTTTCATTTAATGGGCCTTCAAAACATTTAGGTTTCCATAAGTGACCACCAAAATCTCCATCGCCGAATTACCTTCAAGGACCTGAGATAAAACAAGCTAAAACGTCAACAATAATGTTGAGTAAATCCATAGAGTTTATATATACATAAACAATAAAATTTCCGAACACAAGTATCATTTCTCAATATTCATAGGGATATAACAATGTGGCCAGACAAAGTTATATCGGGAGGATTATTTATAAGCCTCATGACATCGAACCTTACCATATAATCAAAATAATACCCATTATACACCCTCGCTATGAGTGTATATTATTCTCTATACAATGCATATGTGGTGTCATTTTCCTGACACGAGACGATAGCCAGTCGTCACGGATTGGAGGTGGTAGTCTCCAAATAGTACTATTCCATGTATAAGCGTATGCCATTTCTCGGCAATTAACAATTCATAATTTCCGCGGGTCTTTTATCTAGCGAGTAAAGCTAACTTATAATAATAATCCAGGCAACTAGCATACAATCTCCCTTGTGCTCTATTTTAAAAACAAACATGTTATCTCCCTCGCGGGTTTATAAAACAATTAAAGTGTAAAAATGCGAGGCTATGAACTCACCTTGATCGAAGATCACAAA
>BQNB010109496.1:0-20297 GCA_026074375.1 Tanacetum coccineum
AACTCGTTACCTACAAGAAAAGTTAACTCGCTGCCTAATTCACTACCTGCACAAGAAGACAAGTCGCTGAAACAGTAATTTCTGACACACAGTGTACTATTCTGACAACTCGCGAGTACAGTACCCTAACTCAATATGAAGATCTTCAAATAGTAACTTAACTCGCTGGAAAGAAAATTTTGGTTTTTCACCTAAAAATCACCCTTTGAACGTTTTTGCCTGGTTTCTTTTGCACAACTTGGTACAAGAAGGCTATAGCAACTATAAAAACATGAACTTTAACATCACAAACGTCAAGATCAAAGAAAACCAAGACAAGACTATAAACCTTCAAAAACTAAACTTTTGATCTAAAATAACCAAGAAAACGCACACACAATCTAGCTAATCATCTCATGTGCTCTGATACCAATTGTAGGAAATTAGAAATCATAACACAATTAGATGACTAGTGGATTAGCCAAGTTCTAGAGTGAGAAAGTGAGAGAGAATTTTCTAAAGAGAGAAAATGACATTGTATTATGTAAATGACTAACCCACCTCTTCCATGGCATGGAAGAGGCTTATATAGTGAAAACAAAACCAGCCTTAAGGCCTTGGTAGTGGGCTTACTCGTTGGGTTTAATACCCGACCCATTACCAAATGTTATACATTAAACGCTTAACTACAAGCTACAATAAACGGTAAAATACACGGGGTGACCGAGTCTTTTTATAATATCTAACATATAATTATAAGAAAATGCATATTTTGCATAAGTATAAATATATATTCCGACGTGCATGTAAATCTTATATTGTAGAATCCATGTGCGCGCCAAACTTACTTACTTACCCACTAAGTGTTACGCCTTAAGATTTAATTCTATTTTAACCCATTCCGACTAATATGCAATTTTAATGAAAATAACCCATTTTGACCAATTTTAAAAGATTATGATTTTTGACATGAATAAAAGTGGAAGACTAACTTATTAGTTGTAATTTCAGTTTTAGTTAATATATTTTACGCCTTAATCATTCTCCATAACACTAATTGACTATTAAAAGAATTTCGTAAAGTTTGACTTTTATTATATATTTTCCTTAAGTCTCACCCGTCCAAAAAGACCAGCTAGATTAAGTTTTCAAGACTCGGACTCTAAAGCATTTTGCTGTAAAACGACGTTTCGGACAACTTTTTAGTTTTAGCCGAGACCCGAAACCCAACAGAAAATGACCAAAATATCCCTGCAAGTTTCTGCAGAAAACTTATCTTTTCCTAAAAATGTAATATATAATCCTAAGCTTTTTGACCTGCTAACATATGTTTTTAGCCCTAGTTATCCTCAAGGGAAAATAAATCGGCATTTTAAACAACTTTTTAGTTTTACATGAGACTCAAAACTCGACAGAAAAGGATGAAAATGCCCCTATATCAGATCTGATGCAAACTAAAAAAACACAGATTTTATTCTAAGCTTTTCGACCCGTCATTACGCATTTTTAGACTTAGTTATCCTCGCGGAAAAGCAAAAAGACCTTCCGAACAACTTTCTTGTGTCGGCCAAAGGCCGAAACGGACCAGAAAATGACGAAAATGCCCTTTTTCGAATCTGACAGCAACCACAATTTTCAAATAAATGCAAAATTTTGGCAAAACATTTTCTAGATTTCTTTTGACCATAAAAACTCCGTTTTTGAGAGTTACGGGTCGTGCCTTATATCGAAACGAAGCTTGAAACGTCCTTTATTATAATTCTTAGACCGATTTCAGTTTTAACACATTTAACTTTGCTGAATTAGGCGTCTAACTTTTTGATCTAAACTGGTAGCTTTAAACCCTTTCAATACTTCAATTTCACGCGTCGCGAACATCGCCAACACTCCTAAACTAGCATATCTCCTTCCACTAACACCTCAAAGCAACAATCTACCTCAAAACATAACATGCAACACAATCCATGCATTTTTAATATAAAATTAAATACATGCACACAATATGTAATTCAATCAACATAAAAAGGTAAACAAAAATACTTACAAACACTTAAGAATGCAAGAAAAATCAAGACCCACAAACCCTCCTGGGTTTCTTGTTATTGCCGAATCCAAACAACCCTCAAAAATCAAAACCCAAACTTTTTATTGTTCCAAATCTTGTAAAATTACTTGCATTCAAACCCTTATTACTCCAATTACCCTTAATTAGATAAAAACCCTTCAAAATTAATAATCAAGAAAATAAAAAACATGAGAAATCTTTGCCATGGTGGTTTTATTTGAAAGAGTGATGAGGGTTTAGTAGGAAATATGAGAGTGAATGGTAGTAGTAATTAATTGGATTTTTAGTGATGATGATGGTGGTTTGGTGTTGGGACGACGAAGCCAGACAGAAAGGAGGAGGGAGAGTCGAGTTTTTTTTCTGTGTGTTTTTAATGGATGGTTTTAGTGGGTTGGGTTTTATATAGGAGTTTAGGATTACCATATAAAAATTAGGGAGGTGTTTGTTTTCATGTTTTGTAGGAGTAAAAGGGTCTAAGGGGTGTTGGGTTTAGATATATTGATGCGACGTTTAACAAGGAGGTTGTGTTTGGTTTTTATATAATATATAATATATATTATATATATACTAACTATATATATATATTTATATATTACAAGATTTATAATAATATATTTATTATAAACACGAATTTTACCAAAAAAAAGTATAAAATAAAAAAATCTTAATGACATGGCTGCGTGTGATGTTGTGGCCCATATGAGCGACATTAATAGGTCAAATGACTCATGTTTTATTTAGTTTATATAAATATAGTATAATATATACTATATTTAGATATTATATATATTATTTATATATATATATATATATATATATATAATTATATTTATTATATATATATATATATATATAGAATACTTTTTTATAAACTTTGTATCACAGTATATATCAGGTCCAAACATCGATTTATCTCGTTATTAAATTGTTTACAAAACACGATTTTGACGCGGTTTCGGCAAACGTGATAAAGTCGACAAATACTAAATAAAATGAATTTAGACTCTCGGAAGCTAAAATATAGAATTGTTGATTTATCGACGATTAAATACGGATAAATATCCAACGCAGAGGTGCTCGCGAATAATTTATTACGAGAGTTTTAAATAAAAAACAGACTAAAATAATAAATAATTCTATATTGAGTTCTAAACCCTGCTTTCTTCTCTAACTTTTTAACTCTCAGCTTCAAATTTATGATCTCTTGAGCTTGAGCAGTCTTAGTATGTTCCAGGTCAAGGACTCTCTCAGACAATTTGGTACACATATTCATCAATTCAGTGAGTTTCATTCTATCCTCACCACTGAGCAGTGGATCATTGGAATGTGTAGGTACATGTTCCTCATTTGGTACATCAGCAGTAGAATCACTAGGGTGAGGAACTTCAGTATTCTTTTTCTGCTTCCTCCTAGACTGTTTCTTCTGGGGTTTAGATGTAGATGGTTGAGTAGTAATGGGTGTCTGTTGAGAATCAATAGGAATGTCTGTATCTTCACCCTCTTCTTGATTAGCTTGAACCATCATTGTTGCAAACAGGGGTGTTACTCTCCCAGAAAAATCTTTTAATTCTCTCTTCATGTTGGCAAAGATTTTCTTTGTGTGTGATGGGTTAACATACATCTTCTTGTGATGTGACATATCACCAAGCTGTTGATTAATAAACACTTGTACAAATCGTGGATACATCAGAAATTTAACCCCTCCCTCTAAGTGCTTTACCATAGCATCAAAAATATACTTGGACAGGTTAAATTTTTGGTTTGTGGCCAAGCATATGATTGCAGAGGCCATAGTGCTACTAAATTCATTCCAGGAAGTTGACTTAGCACTAAGGCATTGAAATATGGTATGAATTAAAAACTTCCATTGTTGTGAAAAGAAAGCTTTATAAAATGTAAGCTTTTGAGAAGGTTTTTCATACCTCATTCTTGCCAGTTCTTTAAAAATTGTAGCAGTTGGCAAACAATCAGTACCATCTGCATCTTCTAAGTGAATTAACTAACAGTACTAACTTGGAGTTAGTACTGCTAGCTTTAAGTTAGTACTGTTAGTTCAATGAAACAAGAAATAAGCAAATAAGCTAAAACAGATATTTAACTATCCCTAATAAGCACTCAGGCATAAGAATAAGCAACTGGAATAAACTAGAATGGCAAATAAGCTAAAAAGCTACAAACTGATACACTATTGAAAATACTTTGAAAAGGAAAATAAGCTTAAATAAGCTTACTCTTAAAGACAGTAAAGGAAAATGGTTTAATCTACTCTAAAAAGCTAAGGAAATCTTAAATAAGCCGAAATAATAAGCTGATAAGCTAAAATGAACCACCAGTACTAACAGTTTTAACTACCAGTACTAACTTGGAGTTAGTACCGCTAGCTTTAAGTTAGTACTGCTAACTTTAAAATCCAAAAATATGAACTAGCAGTACTAACTATGGGTTAGTACTGCTGGTTCCAAACATCCCTTAAAGTTTTCAAAAATCATTTTTCTTTTCATACTGATTAAAAACAGATTATCCAATAACAAAATAAGATACTTATAAGCAGACTTTAATTAAGAATAAGCACTTAAATAAGATGAACTTTTCTAACAGTGTTAACTCAAAACTAACAGTTTTATTAAATGAACTAACAGTACTAGCAGTATTAACTAATCAACTAAGCAAGATAAGCACTAAACATACTGATAAAGCATAAATAAGTAAACATAAGTAACAAATAAGCACTATAAGCAGTTCTGCAGTAACTAAGAGAAATGAGAGAAAGAGAAACTTACAACACCCTTGCTCAAAACAGGGCTAAACCAAGAATCTACAAGCTCTAGCTTGTATAAAACAAGCTAGTGAGAGTCCATAAGCCCATCCAGAACTGGCTTATCATCCATAAAATAAGCTGTGGTGTATTTTGAGAGTGATTTTTATGATTTTCTCTTAACTAATTAACTTTTTAGGTTTACTTAATTATAGCAGCTTAGAAATAAGCTGTATTGAAAGCTTTTTAAACACAAAACAACACAATTAAGAAACTTAACACTTATAATTATAAAGTGACTTAAAACCTCAAATTTGCATTAAAACTTGTAAGTGTTACAAAGCTAAAAGTAAAAGCTGTAAATGATACTAAGAAAACTAAAAAACTAGATGCCTCAAAGGCTTACAAAAGGCTCTATTTATAGCCGAAGTCTTCAATCTTTAGACTTGCAGCTTGTGCTTCTTTTGTGAGAGCAAAAACCAAGTGTGCTTGTTGTGTGAGGTAAGTCTTAAAGCAAATCCCAGCCTTTGATTTTTTTGTGCTTCTTTGGAGTCAATCTCAGCCATTGAAGATACTTGGGAAAGGTGAGGGATTGCCAACATGGACTTTATACAGCTGGGGGGAAATAGTAGGGTGGATGAAATGATTTTGGCTAAGGTGTCGAGTGGTTTTGCAGGGTAGAAGGTATGGGACGACATCCAAGTTGTACATGGGTTTTGGGGCGGGAAAGATGGCTTTTTGGGAAGTAGGCAGCTTTGGTCCCCTCAAGTTGTATAACTTGAATGCAATCTTTGCTTGGTTTGCAATTTTGACCCTTGTCTTTTTCTTTTGTAATACAACTTGAGGTTTGGCAGTTTTAGTCCCTCAAGTTGTATTTTCTTCATGTGGATGACTTTTGACTTTGACTTGACTTGGTATTTTCCACTTCGTGCTCGGTTTTATTTGTTTTTGGCTTTCTTTTTGGTCCTGCTCTTGAATATCTTGAATATTTTTGGTACGTTTTTAGTCTTTTAAGTCCGTTTTTAATGGAAAGTGGTATGTGTAATTAAGCACATACCATGACACGAGTAGGAACTCGATAATCACCGGAATCCGTTAAAAAGGTATATAGTGCCATCGAGCATGGACACGTAAACGTACCTGAAAGTCTTGAGAAAATTTATTAAATGGTGGAGTACCTAAGAAACCTGATACCGACACTGAGAAGGGATCTTCTCGGGGTCATAAGGTTTCCAAAGTAAAGGAAGTTGAAAGTGAAGAATGGAGAAGACTTCTCCTACATCAAATGTGAGTTATTATTGTTGTATCCACCACCGATGCCCGTGAATAAAATTCTTTTCTTTTCCCCGTATTGAGTGATTGGTGTGAGAGTAGTGATATCTTTTATCGTCAAGGATTAAAATATGACACATGCGATGCTGACCTACGGATGGGCGTTATTGAATCCTTACTAACCTGACGTGACGACTCGAGTGCGTAAAGAGGGACGATTTGATTGGAGACTCTAGAAAAAGGTGACATCCGTCCCCATTCTGGAGGAACGGACCAAATAGCCAATTTCCTTAAGTCGAGCGGTATGGAAGTAGGAATGTGAGTGGTTTTCTCGACTGAATGATTCAATTCATCTAGGAAGTAATGTGTTGGGATAGGACCGAGCCGATTGTGCTAGTCGCCATATGGAAATGTTGGAATTTTTAAATTTTCGACGATCCAACATTAAGCTCATGATGTTCAATTATTTTCTTGATTGATTTCGTTTTGTCTTTTGACAATATGTGTTAGTGCTATAATGCAATTGATAGAGTCGTGAGTACTCTGGAATTTTGTTCGCAACCGGTGGTCCATTATCAAATGAGACCGGGAGGGCGATGTATGTTTTGGATTTTGGTTATGATGAGTGTTTTGGATTTTTGAATAATGGAATACCTTTTAGGTATCGTTTAGATAGTGTATCTTATGATTGTGATTCACGACGCTTGTTTCGGTCCTGATCCGCGGAAATTGTTTCGGATTTGGTTCGCGATACTTGATATGGTTTGATGAGCGTAGGACGCTTCATTTTGTATGATCACCAATTGAGTTTGGAGCGATCATTCGTCTTAAGGATTATCTTTTAAGAGCGACGTTAATTTTTGTTTTATAACGAAAAGAATTCCGTGGCGTGTCTTGTCTCTTATGATAAGAGCGGTTGAAATCGTATTTTGATTTTATTGGTATAAGTTACCATTT
This sequence comes from Tanacetum coccineum, assembly GCA_026074375.1. Classification (NCBI taxonomy): domain Eukaryota; kingdom Viridiplantae; phylum Streptophyta; class Magnoliopsida; order Asterales; family Asteraceae; genus Tanacetum; species Tanacetum coccineum. The sequence continues at coordinate 7,029 of BQNB010109496.1, forward strand.
GTTTTTCGTGACTTTCCATCAGGGATGGACGAGGCGAGTATTGAGGCGTAAGCCTGTAAAAAACTTCGCGATTGACAAACCTAATTAAGCTTTAAGAAGTATCGCCTTAGAAAGGAGAAGTACGCTTTGGCAAACGAGGGAAGTTAAACCCTAGATATGTTGGATCCTTCAAGATGTTGGAACAAGTTGAATTCATTGCTTACAAGCTTGGGCTTTCGCAAGAGCTGAGCAGGGTTCACAATACGTTTCATGTATCCAACTTGAGGAAGTACTATGCCGACGAAACTTTAGCCGTTCTGTTGGATGAACTTCACTTTGATGAGAAGCTTCGGTTTGTCGAGAAACCTGTGGAAATCATGAATCGAGAAGTCAAACGGTTGAGGCAAAGCCGTGTCCCAATTGTTAAGGTTCGATGGAACTCTAGGCGAGGCCCTGAGTTTACATGAGAAAGCAAGGATCAATTTCGAAAGAAATATCCACATCTCTTCACAAAGACCGCACCGTCGTCAAGTGCCGCATCTTGAGCCTTGAGGACAAGGCTCATTTAACGGGGGAAGACTATAACACCCCGTGTTTTAGGTCATTGTACGATGATCGCGTACCCGATGTCGTAAATATTATTTTACGAGTTTCCGTGAGCGAGAGTCAACATTTAAAATTTTATTTGTCGATAATAAATATTTTCGTATTTGTTATGAAAAATTTGGAAAAGATTGGGTTACTTTTATTTTTGACGTTCCGCGAGTCGACGTTTGACCGCGCGTTCGTTAATCGTTTCGAGCTTCGTAAAATTTACGACGTGTCTCGCTATTATTCTTATGATCATAAAATATCATTTTATAAACCATGTCGTATTTGTTTCTCGGCCTTGGCCAAAGCTCGGGTTTAAGGCTCACGTTAAATTAACAAGATATTTGCAAGATATTTATGAGATATTTGCAAGATATTTAGAAGATATTTACAAAATATCTAAAAGATATTTATTAGATATTTGCTATATATATACAAGATAGCATGTCAAAAATTCATTTTTGACTTCTCCTTGTCTTGTGGTTCCTGCCGAATGAAACAACCCACACAAACCATTCATTTTTCTAGTTTGATCTCATTAACACATTAAAGTGTCACTTAAATGGTGAGGTGAATCAAGTAAGAACCAAGTTGTAGTTTGGTTTCTCTTTTCCTTCTTGGTTCGAACCAAGCAAGGGTCAAAGGAAGTGGTTTTGCTTGGAAGGTTGTGGGTTCGAACCGGGTACAAGACACAGAGGGTGTGTTTGGTTATTGAAAGTTATTGGGTTGGTTCGAGTTTGGCTTTGGTTTGGTTCGGGTGAGGGAGAGCCACGACTAGGAAGCAAGAAGGACGAGACGAGTGCCTTTTGTTTTCCGACTTTGCTCCATATAGCATAGTGAGCTTCACTTTTATGTCTATTTCGATTATCTCATTCATTTGAATTGATTTACATAAATATGTATATATGTGATGAAATCGGTTGAACCTTGCGGCGTCTAGTATATTCTGATATAAGAAGATTAAGTGGGCTAAGTATAAATTATAGGCTACATTAGATGTAGTTTTGATGAGATTTTGGGTCAAAAACGGATTTTGGCGTGATTTGTAACTAGCGGACTGTGAACAGAAAGTTTGGCACGCCAAACGAGGATCGAGAAATTGGTAAATCTGATTTTAGGCTTTGAAATATGGTAGAGCTTGCTTAGACGATCGTTTCCATATAGGGATCGTCTTGTAACTCCTAATAACGAGAAAGTTATGGCAAAAACGAGATATATTCGAAACACTAAATTTCTGCACTAGTATAAAAGGGCGCTTGCTGTCCGGATTTTAAAAGCTCGGTTTCGGCACTTTCGATCCGTTTCGCCCTTCGCCGAAACATGAAAGTAGTTCGGAAGGAGTCGTTTTACTTCCTCCGCGAGGTTCTTAAGTCTAAAAGCGATGCAAACGGGTCTTAATGCGGCAAAAAGCTGGCTGTTTGGTAATTAGTTACATCTGCATCAGACCTATAGCGAGTGCGTTTTCACGCTCGGCCATTTCAGTCGAGTTCGGTCTCGGACAAAACTGGAAAGTTGTCGGAATAATCGTTTCGCATGAATTCTCTTTAGAACCCGAGTTGTGAAAATGTGATTTAGTGGGTCGTTATAGTCGGGTCAGACTTAGAAAATAAATATACTTTATAAAAGTCATTGCTACTGGTAGTGTTAAGTTACTCCTGGTAGTGTTAAGTTACTCCTGGTAGTGTTAAGTTACTCCTGGTAGTGTTATAGTTACTCCTGGTAGTGTTATAGTTACTCCTGGTAGTGTTAAGTTACTCCTGGTAGTGTTATAGTTACTCCTGGTAGTGTTAAGTTACTCCTGGTAGTGTTATAGTTACTCCTGGTAGTGTTATAGTTACTACTGGTAGTGTTATAGTTACTCCTGGTAGTTATAGTCATTGCTACTGGTAGTATATAAGTTACTCCTGGTAGAGTAATTTTGTCATTAGTACTGGTAGTATAAAAATGGTTACTACTGGTAGTGTTGTAGTTAGTCCGGGTAGTACAAATGGAAAATAGTATATATAAAATATACTCAGTGTTAAGGTTAGGACGCGCAAGTGGATTTCTCATCACATATATGTATGTAAACATATATATAAATATATATATGTTTTCGTTGTAACGATGTACACATCGTTGATCGTATTTAATACGTGTTATAATCGAACGACATAATTATAGGTCGTAAAGGATCGAGATCATTGCAGTTACGATTGGATTAAATGGATTTATTGTCGTGGTCTTAAATCAAGGTGAGATTCATAGCCACGCTTTTCAATCTTTGAAATGTTTTATAACCCGCGAGGGGGATACATGCTTGTTTACAAATGCATTTACGATCTTGTTTTACAAAATTGGTTACAAAACTTATTTGCATAGCTCGCTATGGGATATATATTTTAAATACAGCTATACTGCCCGGGAGTTTCTTGTAGGGGACACGTAACGGGATTATATAATTGTTTTAAAATTACTCTCACTGCCCGGTGTTTCTTGAAGGAGACACCGGTAACGGGAGTACATATTTTTACATTACTGCCCGGGTGTTCTTGGAGAGGATACCGGTAACGGGAGTACATATCACTTCCCAAATTGGGTACATACAAGTCTACGTCACAACGTCATGAACTGTAAATCACTCGGAGGGTGAGCGCGAATGTTATGAAATAGATCATTATGTCGTTTTGTGGATCCCTGTTCGGGTGATTAGCGATCGCCGGGAACGAACATTATAGCGTGATGTCCACGTGAATGATATAAAATAGATCTATTCGGGATTGACACTCCCCGTTCGAGTGACTAGCTATCACTGGGAACGAACGTTATAACATGTCGGATTTCGTTGGGACTATAGGGCCCCCGACAAATACATAAAGTAGTTTGGTGACATTAAATGTGTCATGCATTCTTTATAAATCTTTGGGACAAGATTGGTATTTTTGGTGACATAAAATGTGTCATGCATTCTTTATAAATCTTTGGGACAAGATTGGTATTTTTGGTGACATAAAATGTGTCGTGCATTTTTATAAATCTTTGGGATAAGATTGGTATTTTTGGTGACATAAAATGTGTCATGCATTCTTTATAAATCTTTGGGACAAGATTGGTATTTTTGGTGACATAAAATGTGTCGTGCATTCTTTATAAATCTTTGGGATTTTTACATGGTACTGTGATGATACAGTGGATTACATTCATATTTAAACTAATCTATGAACTCACCAACTTTAATGTTGACACTTTTAAGCATGTTTTCTCTCAGGTGAATTAGATGCTTGGACTATTTGATGTGCATTGGAGTCTTTACATTCAAGTTTTTCATGGTGATGCAATTATGGGACAACTATTATTTTGATTTCAGAAAATCAACGAGATTGTTTTACAAACGACACATTTAGAGGCGGTACTATCCCTACTACTATTCCTGACACCACACCAGTTATTACTCCACCTGCTACTCAGACTGACACACCAGTGATACCCACAGAGACACCTATCATAGCACCTACTATACCACCATCTCCAGACTATACACCAGCTTCACCTGATTACTCACCTGCATCTGATTCAGAGTCTGATCCATCAGAGGATCCATCATCAGACCATATACCACCATTACCAGCTACCTCACCATTCTTATCATCGGATGATGACCCCACCGACAGTGATACACCAGATACACCATCATCACCTACCCATGATACACCTTTCACTGAGATTACCGCTTCTACCCAGAGATCACCTATCATACCTCATCGTCGAGTTATGCTTCTAGCACCTGGACAGCCTATTCCCCATGGTCGACCGTACCGCTACCATCTTAATGGGCCGGTACACATGATGACCGCGAGGAAGAGGGTTAGACCATTACCCACTTATCGTCTTGCTGAGAGACATCCTACTGATCATTCTTCTTCAGATTCATCATCAGAGGCATCATCAGATTTTCATTCGGATGCTTCATCTGATTCTTCTTCGAGACACTCATTGTCAGATCATTCTTCACCAGATCTACCGGGTACTTCTGCGGGGCTATCTCGCAAGAGACGTAGGTCCCCCATGACATCTGTACCTGCATTATCACCTATATCCGGAGCTTTATCTCCTGTCCGTGCTGATTTGATACCATCGCCTAAGAGAGTTAAGGATTCTGGTTATTTGGCAGAGGTAGAGGTTGATCATAGAGAGACTAGTTTGAGGGATGATGCTATTGTCAGGGTTAGTGATGAGCCTCATTTAGAGCAGGATATTGATCCAGAGATTCAGGCAGAGATTGACGAGTGTTTTGCTTACGCAGATGCTCTTAGGGATAGAGGGATTGATGCTAGAGTTGTAGTTGAGGCTATTGATCGAGATGAGACAGAGACGGGTGTGAGAGGCCCGGTTGAGGTCAGAGTTGAGAGGGTTACGCATCCTGTGATGCCAGAGGATATTCCTGAGCCTGCTCAGGAGGGAGCAGTAGAGGCTACGTATGAGACATTGGGAGATTTGGTTCAGAGGTTCCATGATCACACTCAGGCTATCCCAGTCCATCGTATACAGACTATTGAGGGAGTTCAGAGAGAGCAGGGACATAGGATGGTTGGGGTTGAGTCGGCAGTTATTGCTTTGACTGAGAGGATTGCTGAGTTGGAGAGGGATAACATGAGGCTTAGAGGCACCGCGAGTGTTGAGAGTCAGAGAGTTGACCGACTCCAGCGCGGCATGTCACGTATGCAGAGGGAGTTGAGACAGATGCGACGACTTCGATTTTATGATCGAGTGAGAGTTGGTAGACTTGAGGCGTGTGCTAGGAAGCACATGGGCTACCGTTCTTAGAGATGTTCGTTAGTATTGCAGCATTGAGTAGTAGCGTTTAGTGATAACCGTAGTGTTAGAACTCGTATTTTCTGTATTTTGAAACGTTGTGATGTAATCACTAATGTTCGATGATATGAAATTGATATTTAACTATGATATGATGTCATGATTTGATTTACTTATGCTCTTGTGTCATGCAATTATGGGATTTCCGTGAATATGTATTTTGATCATGTATTTTCTATGTGATTAACTGTAAATTTTATTTAATTCCGTTAGTAATCTCGCATTACCTAGAAATCTTACCAAGCGTTATATTGTTGTGTTGTAGGAAGGTGCCTAACACACAATCTGGAGCGTCTATAACTCGTGAGGAGTTTAAAGAATTGGTTAACCGCCGAGTAGCTGAAGAGATGGAGGCTCGTGAAGCCACAAGAACCTTTGAACCCCTGAATGAGGATGTAGATGAACAAGAAGGCGAGAACGGGGGAAATGGAAATGTAGGAAATGAAGGAAATGGAAATGGAGGGAATTGGGAAAACATAAATGGAAATAGAAATGGGAATCATGGTATAAACTATGGAGGTTTCATGCCGGTGGCTAGAGAGTGCACTTTCCAAGACTTCTTGAAGTGCAAGCCACATAATTTCTCAGGAAGGTGTTGTTGGATTGACTCACTGGTTTGAGAAGATGGAGACTGTGTTCAATATCAGTAATTGTCCATCGAAGTATCAAGTGAAATATGCTTCATGCACACTGCAGGACAGTACTTTGACTTGGTGGAACTCTCGTAAGAGAACCATTGGTGTTGAGGCGGCATATGCCATGAATTGGGTTGGACTGATGAAGTTGATGACAGAAGTGTATTGTCCAAGGAATGAAATCCAGAAGATAGAGACTGAATTGTGGAATCTGACCGTGAAAGGAAACGACTTGACTGCTTACACTCAAAGGTTTCAGGAGTTGATTTTGTTGTGTACTAGAATGGTCCCTGATGAAGGAGACAGAGTAGAGAGGTTTGTTGGAGGTTTACCGGACAACATTCAAGGGAATGTGATTGCTGGGAATCCAGCCAGACTCTAGGATGCTATACGTATTGCTAACCAATTGATGGACAAGAAGGTCCAGGGTTATGCTGCAAGGAGTGCTGAGAATAAGAGGAGGATGGAAAGTAACCTAAGGGATAACCGTAGACAGCAACTGTCGTTTAAGAGGAAAAATACTAGTGGGCAGAATGTGACCAGAGCTTATACGGCTGGGAACAATGAAAGAAAGGGGTATGTTGGATTTCTACCCTACTACAACAAATGTAGGTTACACCATGAAGGGTTGTGTACTATAAGGTGTGGAAACTGTAAGAAGGTTGGACATCAGACTAAGGATTGTAGGGCTGCAGGCTGATATTAGCTCCACAACGCATCAGAGAGCTCCAGTAGGAATTCTAGCAGGTATTATTTGTTATGAGTGTGGAAGACCAGGTGACATTTCAGGAAAGGATTGTCCTAAGCATGAGAAAATCAAGGAAACCGTGGGAACACCAGACAAGAAACAGAATGGAAACAAGACTGCGAACCAGATTTAGGTAACGAAAATCCTACGGCGAGAGCTACGCCATTGGTGGAGGTAGGAACAACCCTGGATTCCAACGTTGTCAAGGGTACGTTTCTTCTCCAATAACTGTTATGCATTCTATGTTGTTCAAATTTAGGGTGCGTTAGAGTTTTGTGTCGCTACCTTAGTGCTTTGCGCTTGATGTTACACCAATCCACTTTAGACATAGTTATGCCGTTAGGAAACTTGCCAGGATGGAAGAATTTCAGAAAAACAAATATTGTCTCTTAGAGGTTGCACGTTAGGATTATTAGGTCATCCATTCGACATAGATCTAATGCCCGTAGAACTTAGTAGTTTCAACGTCATCATCGATATGGATTGGGTTGGCGAATATACCACGCGTTTGATCGTTTGTGCATAAGAAGGTAGTTCGTATATTCTTATGGAAAATATTGTTGATAATTGAGGTGATAGTTTTGCGATCAGAGGAAGTAAGTTGAATATTCATATGTTGCTACGAGACCCAATAGTATATCTGACGATAAGGACGTTCAAAGTTTTATCTATGGCACAAGTTACAACCAGATAAGCTAAGATAAGTCCGGAGGAGAGGCGATCTTGAGGATGTGACAATCGTACGGGAATTTTGGAAGTCTTTACCAGAAGATTTGCACTAGGATTACCGCGTCTGCTCGACAAGTTGGAATTTCAATCGACTTAGTCCTGGTGCTGCACATGTACACGAGCACCGTTATCGAGTTGCACTCAGCTGAAATGCAAGAGTTTGGTCTACCTCCTTGACCCAAGAAACTTTCTGACAGGGATTTATAAGGCCGAGTTCCTCACTTGGGGAGCACAATTTTGTTTGTCAAGAAAGAAAGATGTTCTTTTCGGATGTGTATCAAACTAATCGTGAACTGAACAAGATTACTGGTGAAGAACCGATACCCACTTTCTGAGAACTCGAAGGATTTGTTCTGATCCAATTGCACAGGATCAAGGAGTCTACTCTAAGATCGGTGAGATTGGTTTTTATCATAATCAGAGTTCGCGAGGAAGCACCATTTCAAGACAGCATTTAGGACTCGCTTATTGGTCACTACGTGTTCCACTGTAATGCCGTTTGGTATTGACTAACGCACAACAGTTTTATGGACTTGAAGAAACTAGGTGTTGCAAACCATATCTGGATCGATTCGTGATTGTATTCATCGATGCTATTGTTGATCTACTCCAAAAGCAGAAAGGAGCTATGACTAGGACATCTTACAGTTGATCTTGAATTTATTAAAGAATGACGAATTGTTTCGCCAAGTTCTCAAAGTGTGAGTTTTGGCTGTCCGAATGAGGTACAATTTCTTGGTCACGTGATTAATAGTGAAGGCATTCATGTTGATCCCGCGAAAGATTGAGGCAATCAAGGATTGGGTGTTCCACCCAAGACATCCACGAGATTCATTCAATTTTAGGATTGGCAGGTTTTCTCGATGATTCATCGAAGGATTTTCAAAAAATCGCCTAGACCTTTGACAAAGTTTGATCAGAGATGCTGTGAAATTCGAATGGGGAGAAATGGCAGAAGTCTGCATTCAGTTGTTGAAGCAAAAGGTTGTGTAGTGCGTCGATTTTGGCTTTACCAGAGGAAGTGAGAATTTCGTTGGTTATAGGTGAGGCTTGCCATTAAGGGTTGGGCGCGGTTTGATTGCAGAGAGAGATGGTCATAGCTTTGCATCCCGCCAACTTAAAGGTTCCGAGATGAAACTTACCACACACGACCTAGGAGCTTGGTACAGTAGTGTTTGCCCTAAATATGTGGTGACATTATCTGTTTCTGGTTACCAAGTGCGTTGTGTTCAACGATCATAAGAGTTTGCACACATACTCGACAGAAAGGAACAGATATGAGGCAAAGAGACCGTTGGTTAGATAGAATTGTTGAGCGATACGACTTTTGTGTGATCGATATAATTAGGAAAGGCGGAACGTGTGTGGCTGGATGCCCTGAGTCGAAAGGAAAAGAAGCAAGCCGTTACGAGTTTCGAGCTTGTTATGACTATAGGGTTAAACATTCCTAAGCAGATCTTGACTGTGCTCAATCGGAAAGCCAGAATAGAAAAGAGCGAGAGGAACTTATATCAACGAAGATTTGAGTGGTTGTAACACCCCAAAATGCGGAATATGTGACTCGGGGTCATGGGTCAAGGGCGGGTGCCACGTCTTATTACAAGTCTCTAGGTTTACTACGTCACAACAATTCGTGAATTGTCACTACATTACCGTGCTTGACCTAATATCAGAGTTATACGCTGGCCCACAATTAAAGTACCATCGTACATGACCATTATAAGTTTAAATAACGACAAAGTTTTAAGTCACATGGACTTTGACCCAACAAGCAACCATTTTTTTTTTTATTAAACAACACATAGACGCCCATCCATTTGTATCAATCGAGCTTTCCAACCTTCAAAGTTAACGCATTATTACCTGAGATTAAACTTGAGAAAACGTCAACAAAGTTGATGTGGATAACATAGGTTTAATATAAACTATCATGGAAATGGGAACACATGTAGGCATTTTTAGGGAATTATAAAGTATTATGTGCACTAAGTACATGACCAACTGAAACCCTATAAATTCATGAGCCCTAATGTAAGGTTTTCTGAAACTACCTCAAGTTTCAATTGTAATATGCGTCATAAAGGGGCTGTACAAACCTTAATCATGACGGACGGGGATAGTCAGTCCCAGTGGATCCACCCATAACATTCGCGCTCACTTATGTGATCTAACAGTTCATGATTTCCGGGGCAAACAACTAGCAGAAAGGGACTTAGGCAATAATAACATATTTGTTCATGATAGCATACAATTTGATAAAACAAACACTTGTGTTCCAATCATGTAATCTCACCCGCAATTTGAACAAGTATCATGGGAAAATGGGGGTATGTATCACCTGATAGCAAGAAATGAAAAAAAATCAAGGAAATCAAGGAGAAGCTCGAAACACCACAACTCAACGACCTAGAAATGAAAGCATGTGTGTCTATTTGAACGCCATCTGATAATACTCAACTCATTGAATGACAAATAGACAAATTGAAATAATAAGATTGCTATATGGTTTAGTGATTAAGGAATCCCTAAGAAAAAATTTTGTTGCTTCAAGAATATAAAAGTTTATTTGTTGATTCGTCATCATTTTGAGTAGTTTCGCACTAATGATCGGAGCACTAAGCCACATTATTAGCTAATATACCCTTATTTCTAAGGTCTCCCATATGTATACCAATTACTACAAACGTCCCAACAAGTATCTCATACTAAACGTCCCAACAAGTATCTCATACTAAATCATATGGTTATGGTTAAGACAACACGCTTTTATACAAAAAAAACTGGACAGCAGAAAGTTATCAAAAGTTTGACTTCAAACGGGCCCATTAAAACAATGAATTAGAGGTGAAACTTCAGGAAAAACTCAACATATTTTTGAAGAAAACCTACAAGCGAAAAAATTCATTCGAAAACAAATATTGATTTTAGGACCACTCGCACGACACCCTCACATTCACGCACTGAAATTCAGGACAGCAACCAAAAAACTTGGACAGCATGGAAAGTTATCTAAAGTTTGTCATCAAACGGGCCCACTTAAACAATCTGAAAAATCTGGGAAAATTCAGTTTAAATCATACACATTATGAAAGATGACTACAGTACAATTTCGTCGAAAATATTAAGTTTTGACCGTAGCTTACTGCATCTTTGCGTACTGAAATTCAAGACAGAACCAGAATATTCGACAATCCAACTCATTTTTTGCCCAAACGACCCACTTTAAACTTCGCCAACACTTTGAGACTTACATTTTGGAAGTATGACTCGACAAAACTACTTGTTAGGACCCTACCATCCTTTTAAATATTTGGGATGGTCGCTGATATAACATGTAGCAAAGCGAGACCCAAAAAAATCAATACTTAAAACTACAAGTGCAATTTTGCGAAAACTAAATTCAAACTTCAAACTGGGGCATTCTTTCTCGTATTTAAGAGTTACATCGAGTGTCTTATTATCACCTGGGTCTCGTTTTGGAGGCTACCTATCATACAACCGTTTTGCCTAAATTCCAATTTTAGAACTTCACCATGACCATAATCAATCCTAAACTTTTTTGCCCTGCTTTGATGGTTGTAAAAAAAAACCACACCCGCCATTTTTTATACATTCAAGGCGTGTCAATCCTTAACTTAAACTATACTAAGATTTCAATCCACTTGCCGACAACATTCATATGGATTAATAACCATATGAAACTCAATTCATCGTCAAAATATTAGGATTACACAAACTAAATCAATGTTGCATACATAAGATAAGTAGATAAAGTAAATGGTTAAAAAAAAAATGTTACCGATCAATGAGGAGAAGAATAGAATCTTAAGATAAAACCCAAAAACTCCTTTGGGTTGAGGTTTTGCCGTGGGTATGAGACCAAGAACACCCAAACAAAATAAATTTTTTTTTTTTGTTAAATCACAAATCAACAATTCCAATCCATTTCATACGTTTGTGGTTAACCTCCATAATTAAGCTCTTAAATCATCAGAAAAATTCTTCAAAATCATCAAAAATTAAAAAGCTTTGCATGTGGTAATTGTTTTATACCATTAGATGGGGCATATTTCAAGGATTACTATGGTGTTAATTTATTGTTGATTTTGTAGAAGTAAAATTAAAGAAATGGAGGTTTGGTGTGGAGAGAGGTGGCTGATTGTGAAGGGGGACGGGAGAAGAAAACTGAGAATGTATTCTTTTTTTGTTTGTAAACTGTTGGTGGAAAAAAATGTTATGGGTTTATAAATGTTTTTAAATGAAATAGATTGTGGGTATGTTTTTTGTGAAAAAAAAACAATCTAATGAATGTTTGTTGTTCTGGTTTGTTTGAGCCGGCCCAAAGGAGAAGGAAAAGAAACATGGTAAATTTTTTTTATAAAACTTGAATTTACCTAAAGCTCTCATAATTTAATTTAGCTCCTAGCACCGCACACTTTTGGTAAAAACGTAACTTAAGTCAAAATGACGAAACTCACGGAAACAATGGAATATCATAAAAATGATATAAAATATTATTTGGGATAAATTTTTGTGGACACGTGGCTTCCTTGATCAAATGAAAGCGAATATAAATGAAATCGAGACGGGTGAAAATGACAATATTTATATCATGGCACAATTAAAAATAATATAAAACCATTATTTATTAAACGAGCAATTAGTCGGAATAAAATATATACCTCAGAAAAAATACGAGTTCCTCACAGTCGGGGGGGGGGGGGTAAACTCCTAAAGGAACTCCTGGGTGGTCCATCCAGAGTTCAACGGAGACGAAGATGGTAAGCATATGAACAGATGAGGACTTTAACTTGGCTCGAAATGGTCTTTCCCGTTCCCACGATTCTCTCTCTACTCTCTCTCTTCTCTCTCTCTACATTTCGAGTTTCTCTCTCTATCTCTTTTCTTGAATCGTGGTTCGTGTTATGAAGTGGAAGTGTTAAACGGGTTCCTACACCACGATTTCGACGGGCTCTTCTATGAAATACACCTTGTCGTTCACCCGTATCTCTTCTAATGGTATTTGAATGTCCGACTCCGCCAAACACTTCTTAAGATTTGATACATGGAACACATCATGGATACAACTCAACTCTTGCGGCAATCTCAACCGATATGCCACTGGACCGATGCGCTCGACAATCTCAAAAGGTCCAACGAAACGAGGTGCTAACTTTCCTCTTTTACCAAATCGCACAACTCCTTTCCAAGGAGATACTCGCAATAGCACTCGATCTCCAACTTGAAACTCAAGAGGTTTTCGCCTCCTATCGGCATAACACTTTTGACGGCTTCTAGCTGTCTTTAACCTTTCTCTAATTAGCACAATCTTCTCAGTAGTTTCTTGTACCAACTCAGGCCCGATTAATTGACTTTCACCGACCTCGTTCCATATCACTGGTGACCTACACTTACGGCCGTACAATGCCTCGAATGGTGAACACTTGATGCTCTTGTGATAACTGTTATTATAGGAAAATTCAACCAACGGAAGGTGAGTATCCCAACTGCCACCAAAATCCATAACACATGCCCGCAGCATGTCTTCCAATGTTTGAATGGTACGCTCACTCTGGCCATCCGTCTCAGGATGATATGCAGTACTCATAAACACCTGCGTACCCAACGTCTTCTGTAGAACTTGCCAAAAATGTGATGCAAACCTACCGTCACGATCGGAGATAATGGAAACTGGAACCCCATGCTTGGTTACTATTTCATTGATGTAAATACGCG
>BQNB010109497.1:0-22740 GCA_026074375.1 Tanacetum coccineum
GGAATTCATTCCTAGAATTAATAATGAAGATACTATAGATATACATTGTGATAATCATAATGATCAACAAACTTTGGGTTTGTGTGATACCCAAACATTATTAAAGAAGTGTTTATAATTTACGGTGGTTTAGCATAGTGTTGTTTGTATACACTAGTACTTGTTTTAATTGAGATGATACTCAATCTTTGTAGAAGCAAGTTTTCATTTCATATGATAAACATTGTTAACTACACATGCTTGGTTTAAAAAGCATAGTATACTGTATTAAAAGAATAAGAATATTGTACAGTTTGGAAAACTGTTGAGATGATTGTCTTCCATTTTGGATGATTTGTATATGTTATACATCTTATGAAAAGTAATGTGACTAGACTCATGTAAGTTATACTTATAAGTGAGTGCACACTTACAAAATAACAATCCTCGTAATATTCAAAGAAACTTCACTATTCGTGAATTTTTGAAATAAGTATTCTCAAAGTCCCACAAGATCATGACCTAGTTGATTTGTTCATGTAACCTATGCCTTGCCACTAATTGTGATTGTTGTGGATAAGACATTAGTACTTAACTAGGTTCATCATCCACTGATCTTATTTCGTATTTGGATAATGCAACTGTAAGCATTGGTATTAAACAATGAATTGACATACATGGTATAATCATTTTCATTTATACTACTATGTTCTATATTTGCATGTTAAAATCCTTGAATAAATTTATTTATTCTAAAGCTATGTCCATTACCAGTTAACGATATGGGAATATTGTTAAGATAAGGTAAATGTGAGTGACTGATGGTATTCTAGAGAATACGTAAAGATGTTGTCTGCCAGCTTCGCATGTTATTTAATGAGGTTGAATATTGGATCCCCACCGTGTGATAATCACTTTATGGATTGACGTCATTGGGTGCATTACACACATAGTGAAAGTTATGTTTATCCTTATACTTGAGATGCAAGCAGGTTTTGCGTGTATAGATAACATTTCTTGATTATAAGCCTACCGCTATACTGTCAAAAGGTAGTTATAAGGGCTATTTTCAAAAGTGTTTTGAAGTACATAACAGACACTTGTAGTCAAAATAGAATTTGTTCCTCCACTTGAGTAGGAGTTAGATAATTACTGGGCCCCTCGTTGTGTGGCCACACCAAAGTGTAGTTAAGATGATTCTTTTTACATTTGGTAATCTTGATCAATACAGATGCGAGAAACAGAATCGTTAAACTTATGGAAAACAATATATACCCATATCCATATATAAACATAGTATCTGAAAACAAAGGGATGGACTATCGAAACACCATAAAAGGCTGAGTTGTTTACCGGAAAGTAATATACACATGTATATCTGGTAGCATTGATGAATGTTTGCTGACTAATTTGTCAATGTTAGTATATTATATGATATGAATGAGACATTCACGACATTCGCAAGTGGGAGCTGTTGGGCTTGTGCTCATGTCATACGAATATTTATACAACTGGGAATACATGAGCCTACGGGGTTCACACACGTTATACACATAGATATCATTCTATTGGTATATATAATAATATAAGCGTATATTTATTATATATGTATTGATACTCGATTGATGTATATAATAATATAAGTGTATATTTATATTATGTATATTAAATATTCTCAACTATAGAAATAACAACGGTTCGTTAATATTTTGTTTTTAGAAATAATTAACAATAAGGTTTTTTAATTAATGGGTAATTAAATGTAATTAACCATAAATATTTGAAAAGACAAAAAGTCAACACCAAGGGTGTAAAAGTGACTTAGGGTGGCCGGTTAGAAGAAAGGAAAAAGGAAGGACCAAAAGTGTTAAGATTAGGTAGCTTTTTCCCAAAGCTATGTAACCCTAATCCTAACACTATAAATATGAGATCCCTAAGACCTCATAGTTATATCCCAATCCCTTCTTCTTCACTCAGCATAGATTGAGCCAAACAAATACCCCTTTTTAGGTGAAATTTTGGTTTCCTTCTACTACTTGACGTATTCTGATCATGTTTCGTGGAACTTGCATTCGGGTGATATTGTTTGGACGAGTAGTCATGACACGTGAGGTTACTTACTTATAGTAACTTATTGGGTTTTTGGTTTAGCATGTATCTACATACATGCGTAGTACTCATAAAGAAGTCCTGTTATCTACACTAGCTTGGTCAATTCGGTATGTTTATGTTATATTTTAAATGTTAATTATAAATGCTATATGAAATAAATCCGTTGCGTAGCTTCGTTTAATATTTACAGTAAATTAGGTTATTTAATAAACGTTTTCCAACACCAAATTCTTCAACTTCTTTAGTCCCCGCACTCCCCTTTCCACAAGAAAAACATTGATGAATGTGGTCCCACAGTTACTTGCTACCAACTTTTGATTGATTTAATTGGTGAACAGATTTATCACCAACATAATCCCAAATTTGCTGTGTTTCAAGTTCGAGTGAATAGCAATGATCAACATGCCTATAATGGTGAACATACCCACGGATTATCAGATGTGCCACACACTGCACACGACATTGGTTTACCATCCTACTGATGACAAAGTTGACAAACCTAATACCAGAGAAAGTTAACTTATTATGTACTTCAAGAAGGTACTAATATTACAACTTAAATCAGGCGACGTGAAACTAAAGAAACATAAAGATTTTCATTTTTTTAATTTGATTCTGTGTCACATAGTTTTACTTTTTCAGTGGAGCTGCACAAACATGCACTTATAAGTATATTAGCAGGATGCTTCCTTAATCATACACCAGATCCAGAAAAATCTCACAAAAATTCAAATTTAACCTTGGGTCCCCAAAAGACTAATACCCAAGTTGTCAAGAAATTTATAGTTTTTGTAGCTCAACACCCCGCACCTATTTTCTTTTTACCATTTAATTGCAAAGCTTTTATGTACTATCTTTATATTCAGTAAATATTACAGCATCCGTCACATCTGAACACAGTCAAACTCACACATTATATAACTCCATTCATACAAGGGGAGATGGTTTAGGGGCTGAAAAGAACTACTTGTATGTCAATATATATGTACCATGCAGTTTTATACGAAATCTACTATCTACCCTGAAAAACATTACACCATATCAGAAAATAAAACATATAATGCATATGAGTACCAACCTGGCAAGATAAGTAGGTCCACTTCGTGATGCATGTACACTGAAAAGAATAATCACAATGTGCAATCTGTATTTCACTTATGATAGGCTTCAAGTTATAAGGAACAATAACATGGTGAGGACACAGAGCTTTGACATCTCTAACAGAGATCCCAATCGTGACACCTAAGAACACAAAAAGCGCCAGTTAAAACTTTAAAGGAATCCTGCAAAACAATTTAAACTACACAAAACCTCCATGGATATTCAGGCTGCTTCTTAGAGCCAGATATGACCAAACGCCAACTGCAATCAGATTGTACTCGCACCCAATATACATCTAAAAAATTATGTTTTAAGATGAAATAAAATTGTAACATGCACCCAAGTTAAACAAAGGTCACTTTAAAATTAGTGAAAAACAAGAGTGTGGTGGTATTGTGAAAATACATGAGCGGTATAACTAAGCTATATAACCCAGCAGCTAGATAAAAAAAGTAAGAAAATCAATTAACAAAGACAACAGAAAATAGTCATGGAAAAGAGGGCAAGACACAAAGCTATTACAGAACTCGTATGTAAGAGTATCAGCATTCAGTAACAAGAACTGAAGAAAAGCATGCCTGCTACTATATGAAATAAATGGTTCTCATAGAAAACGTAACCAAATTAAGACCATCCTAAGGTTCATCTCCTAACTTTACCACAGTAAGTTGTCTCCATCGAAGTTTTTAAGTGTAATTAATATGGCTCTCATAGAAAACTCCAATAACATAGAAAATGATTTGTTGCTCCAAGCACAAAGAGAACCAAGCAAGACAACTTGTTATGCTTACAATTAGGATACACCTTTAAACAAATCATCAAACTTCTTTTTATCATTTTGCTTTTCACGATTCAAATCACATTAAGGTTCACGTTCACGTTCTCGTTCACCCATACTTCCTACAAACTTTGTGATTGTGTATACAACATTATCAACAAATAAACATACAATATATTAAACACAAATCGTTATATTCTTATCGAGGGAAAATATATCTTAATAAGCCGATAAGCCCATAAAATAAGCTAATCCAAGTTAAGATGTTTGTTTCGTTTTATATAGCCAGCTTATGGCTTATTTGGCTTTATGGAAAAGTATACCGATTGAAATTCACTACATCAGCTTAGTATCTATTCATAACGCAAACTTAAATTTTTACAAAATAATATATCTACCTAACATCAAAGCAATTTTTAAATATCTTATTCGTGCTATATTTGTTGTGTTGGGGCTTTTAGATTGGCTTATTTATGATTCTAGTATGTAACATATCCTCATATCAACATATCCATACAAAATAACACAATTAGTACCCAACCTAAAATTGATCGATTTAATAAAATAATAGGCTAAAATAACCTAGGGTTTCGTAACCGAAACAACTCGAATAAACAAAATACGCACAATAAGACCTGACCTATTCAGCACATATAATAAGCCTAAAATCAATCAGTTTAATATAATAAGCTAAAACTAAGCAAAAAAAAAACAGCACCTATTCAGCACATATTCAACATATAATTTAACATAAAATTCAAAAACTCAACATATCAACGGCGATTGTATTATACGGACGGAGATATAATAAGTTTAATATAATAAGCTAAAATTAAGCAAAAAAAACAGCACATATGACGACGATTAACGACGGAGATAGAGGTGGTGCCGGAGATAGAGATGGTGCCGGCGGTGATAAGGACGGTGGAGGTGGACGGCGGTGATGGCGGTGATAGGACGGTGTCGGAGATAGTTTTTTATCTAAAAAAGGAATCGTGTTTAAATGAATGATTAAAAACTATGTAATGCGGTGAATTTATCCTTATCTCTTGCATCGAATTTTTGGATGATAAAAGGGTGTAATGTAATTGAAGTAGTATTTTTATTTTTGTTTTATTGTTACCAGTTATAATACCGTGCACGCACGGGATTTTTTCTCATTTTTTTAATTGTATTATTATCCATTAAAAAACAAACAACTTAACGTGTCTTAATTGATTTTTCTTGATGGATTAAATATATGGAATCTTTGCAATTAACATCTGTTAAATTAGATAAAGTAATACCCTGGTTCTTTCTTGCAATACTTGCGGAGCCAATGTTCGCAAAAAGGCCGACAGCCATGGTAATAATCCACTTAAATATAATGAAATGTAGCAAACGAGAACTTGAGAAATTTATATGGACAACTTACGCAGAGAAACCTCAAGTACTAAATGTCACCAAAAAATCAACAAATCAACACTTTACAAATTCGATATTATAAACCAAGGCCCGTATTACTGAATTGAGACTACCAATAAGTTATCTTTTTCTCTTCTTTGATCTCAGTTGTCATTTTATAGTCCTTTTAAAAAACCTTATTAATTTTCCTTATTAAATGGATATAAAAGCAAATCACATCATGAAATCAATAATACATATGACCATTAGTTTACAAAAGAACTGCAGGACTGCACTTTTTAAACTCTTCGAACCGCACCTTCTAGACTCATCGAATAATAAAATTATAATGTGGTTAACAATGTGAAACTCTATATAGATGAACAACTCGCAGTATCTTTTGAGAACAAACCTATTAGAAAATAGGTCAAACCGCTTAAAAAGCTAATGTAGTATACTCTATGCTAATTATCTATACGACATTCGGATTACCCTTTGAGTAATTCATTCCTTTATCAAATTTGTGTTCAAATTAAGTCCATATAAAATTAAAAAGGGATATCACCAACTTGAATGCCTCCACCCTAATCATCAATCAAATATCAATATAAGACCTATAAGACCAGCGTATAATTTTCCTATAAGTAAATTTATCCTTAATAAGTTACATTGTTGTCCTTTCTTTGGAAATGGAAAATATAATATATCTTGCATATCTAAGTAGCTTAAGGAAGGCACCATTACCTCACACTGATGACAATATGAGACTTTGTAGATCAGACTAAAAACTTTTTATATTATAACGTGAGCCTCAAATTTCAGAATCTATTTATCACTTAGGATTGTATTTGAGGTAATTTATCATTACTTTGAAACGATAATGCTTATATACGTAAGAGGTACCTGCAATCTAACGTAGACGCAACATCTAGTTTTTTTGGTGGGTTATGACCACATATACATCTCAACAAAACTCACAAAAAGAACATGAAAATGGAAAGATAAAGAGATGTAGAATTAGGTTAATATTTAGAGAAGGGTTTGTATTTTGGAGACATTACTGACCTTGAGTTGCTTGTAAATTAAAAACTCTATTAAATTTAAATGATTTTTGAGTCTCTTTACCACCTTTTGCAGGTGTGATAACTGCCATAATAACCTCATCCGTGCAATCAACATAACTTAGTTTTGGTGACACTTCCTTTTAAATCTTGCACTTGCTTATATAGCTTTCGGTTTTCATCTACAACTTTGCGGTAACCTGCTGCAGCTTGAGCCAAACTATGCAAGGTATATTGTTTTTTTTTTGTAAAACCAATCAATAATAAAACAATAACTTTTTTATCCATTTATAATAAATGAACTGGACGCTATGGGATTTTTCGTATATCATGCTATGGGTGGTAAAGATCAAACACAGAATGACAGAATGATAAAGAATGAAAAACTCATCACCTCTTTCTAATACAATGTTCAGTGGTAGATATTCACAAAAATAACAATGTGTAAAATCACCTTACTGGTTCAGTTCGGCTCTAGTTTTTCTTGTTGATAAAGAATATCCGCTTTTGAGTACTTTAACTTTTCTTGCTTTATAAGATTTGGAACTTGAAAAGAAAGATATAATAAACTACATTAAGTCTGTACCAAAGTCAAGTTAACTTATAGAGGATCAAGATATAGAGATGTAGGGGATTTCGACCTCTTATTGATTAGTGAGCCAATTTAGTGCGCTTGTCTCACATGGGTCAAACAAAATAAAGATTAGCTAAAAGGGTTTAGTATAAAATAGACTGAAAGTCTCCAAAGTTTTTTTGATGTATACAACTCCTAAATCATCTTATTCAAAGATTTTGATTATTATTTTAATCACTTTTACACCAAAACTATATTTAACTCAATATCCAAACACTCCTATTCGTTTAAACATATTAGCTCAAACTCCAAACACCCTTATTCATTTGCAACAGAAAACAATTCTTATCCATTTTGCTTGCACAACAAAACAAACTTAGTCAATATATAAAGCATGTATATATAAAATGCACTGAAACATAGTTATTTACTCGTTGTCCATACACTTGCCTCTCTGCACAAACTCTTATGTATACAGATTTTTTGATAAGTTTATTCTATATTTTGGACAGCAACCATAGACATGTGCAAGGCTTCTAAATGTGAGACATTCAGCTGATACATACTCGCTAGAAAAAAATTCATGAATATTGCAAAACAATAATGTGCAACAAAAAGTGTTAAATCAACAACATTAAACTCCTGACCAGTGTAAGTGGATGATTTTTTTTCAAAACCTAAGTATTTTAGTACTTCCAGAGTTTAGCATTAAATCAGCTTAATTTAATAAACATTTTTGTACTTATTTAAACTAAATAGGGAAGGCATATATCTAAAGTCTACAAACGTGGGGATTCGAAAGTAACGTCTTCTTCCTCTGCTCCCCGCCCATCCCCCTGGTTTTACCATTTTTTGTAAATTAGCTTCAAATTAACCAATGGTAACTGATATTCGGTGAAAATATAGAGTCTTATATATTAAAACGCATAGCCATTACTTATACGTTATAACTAACATAAAGTAGTACCATTAACAAACAGAAAGGCACTATCTTCCAGCTCATGAAAGTATGTAAAATGCGGTGTGTACATAAAATAAGATAATTGGGCTTAAGGATATATTCTCTCGTGTTTGATATGTCATTTTCTTTAGTACTCTCTTTTAGTTCAGAAGAGTACAATTACAATTTGAGTTTAGCTGACCTTTTAATGTGGAAGAAACACGCGTCCACTTTAGAATAAGAGAAGAAGATAACATCATACTTGAAGAGTTTGATGAAACCGGGCTACAGTGTGCTACAACATCTGTTGCCTGCATATCTTAACCTCTTGTGGTTACTCAAACCGACAGTTGTTTAAACTGATGTATAAAAGTGTGCAAATTAAATGACTAATTCAGAACCACAAATCTTCCTACGCTCTCATCTTTATTAACCAAATTAGAACTTCAATCGAACTCTATTTTTTCCAAAAAAAAATTAAAAGCAAAATCACTTGGAACATAACTAAAAGCCCTATATCAATTTTAAAATTACTTTTGAAACAAAATTATCAAAATTACCTTTGGAATCACACCCATAAGAATATTATATTGTAACAAAACACTTCGATATTCACTGCAACTAACGATATAACAAAACCCTAAATCAATTTAAAAAATAGTTAAAGATAAGTATACCTTGAGTTCAATGATTTTGAGCGATGTTAATTTAGGGTTTTTTGGTGGTCGTAGTTTTATTTTCTGGATTGTGTTCTTGTGGAGGTATAATGAAGAAGAGTCGGATCCTCTTCTTTTTCTTATTAATTAGGACTACAACTTTAGAGATGGATCGCAGGAAGTTTGTGTCAAAAGGGGGTTTTGTTTGTTCCATTATTCGTTTCGACCCCTAAGGTTTCTGTGATTAACTCCGCGTTTTTAAAAGTTTTCTTTTATTATATTTTTGACACATCTACTTTTGTACATAAATTTTTTGAAAAAACGAAAAAATTCGAATTTTTATAAATCTTGGCCAAATAAAGCAATATTTAAGGTTTTTTAATTAAACACATTTAATAAAATAAATCTAAATTCAAAAATATTACTAAATAAAGTATGATTTGATTTTTTTAAAATGCGAATACCCCACTTGACGTTTTCCTTTACTAAGTAAAAGATTATATTATTTAATTTATTTAGATTTGGTGACTTTTATGTATTAGATTTTAAGTAGGCAAAAGCAATGTTTTGAAACCCGGTTCGACTCGGCCGGTCAATCGTTGAACCGTTTCGGTCAAAAAAACGAGTAAAATTAAACCGGGTTTTATATTTTCGAAACCCGGTTAGACCCACTTGGTTTGAAGTGACCCGGGTAAACCCGGTTCTCGAGACCGGCCGGGTTTTGATTTATTCATGTTTTTTTACAAATAAAGCAAATTTTTTATATATATTTACGACGTAATTTTATTTGTTACATGTTATATTCGTTATTAAATGGTTTTAGGTTCAGTACAAGCTATATTCATTTGTATCATTGCAAATATTATTGTTATTATTTTTTTTGAAAACCGGGTTGATCTGATGGTTGAACCGTTAACCCGGTGGCTCGACCAGGTCGATTAAAGACCCGGTTTTCAAAACGAGTTGACCCGACCCGAATTGACCCAAACCCGTCTGACCCGAGTTCAAATAAGGTCGGGTTTGGGTATGATATTTTTAGTCTTGACCCGACTTTGACCCGAACCTGACCAACCCGAGATGATTAATACCCATAGTTATAAGTATTCATCATATAAGTTTAGTTTTTCGTACTTTTTCATCATTAGTAGGCAAAATTTAGTTTTTCTTACTCTTCAATAAGTAGGTAAAAGTTTGGTTTATCCTACTCTTTCATCATTAGTAAGCAAAAGTTTAGTTTCTCTTACTCTTTCATCATTAGTAGGCAAAATTTAGTTTTTCTTAATCTTCAATAAGTAGGTAAAAGTTTGGTTTTTCCTACTCTTTCATCATTAATAGGAAAAAGTTTAGTTTCTCTTACTCTTTCATCATTATTAGGCAAATGCTTAATTTTTCCTACTCTTTCATCATTAGTAGGCAAACGTTTTAGTCACCAAATGTCATTTATTTTGTAGTGCTAAAAGGACCAATTCTAAAGTTAATGGCATTTGTATGCACCATTGACACTTAAGTACCAAAAGTATAATAGTAGTCATGGCCATGTACTAGTGTTTAGCCATGGCTCAAGGAGCTACTTTCCATACTGGTTACATATGCAGTCGGCACAAGTGATTTTCTCATAGTGACAAAATTTAGTACCGGAAAAGTTTCGTCGCTAGAAGAACCATTTAGTGACAATATTACGTAACCAGCATGGTCGTCACAATATAGTGACCACTCTAGCATGGATATTAAATAGTGACGGATATACAAATCTATGATTTGATGAAGAGTGAAGCAAAATTCTTGTCAGAAAAAAGCTTTACTGACGAAATAAAAGTTCTCAGTGACAACTAAAGGTTTATTTTCTTGTAGTAAGAAAGTGAAACCAATTAAAATTTAATGGTCTTAACTCTTAATCTGCGAACTAGTCAACCAAGATTAGTTATATGTGATACCAGGTATCGCTATAATCACATTAGACCAGAGTCCTCATGTGTGTTGTACGCATAGTTATAGGCAGGAGTCACTGTAATCAAATAACTTTTAATGATCGAGAATATGGCTTGTCATGGAACCCAAATGTTAGCAATAGGTTTATTTTTTGTGCAAAAGGTGAAATTCTTATTAATAATGTATTACAAGTTACATCAGACAAAGAAAAGGGATATACATTTCATATCCCTTCCAATTCTATCATTATAAAGATAGAAAAAACCAACAATACACTACTGACAATACATCACAATATCTCTGACAATAAGAAGAAGCTATCTCAGACAATTCAAGCTTTATAAGTCTGACACCTAAATCCAACCAAATGAAATCTAGATTAGGCATTAAACTGGCCCATATATTTCACCTTTAAAGCACCAAAACCATATCCTCTTGACTACATTTCCATGATCATTCCATTCAAAGAACATTCAACCCACATCCACAATAGAATTGGATAGGAATGACCAGGCATCATCAAGTGGGACATAGCTCCCATTCATACTAAGAGAGGGGCTCTGCCTAAACAAGATACATTTCCCATCTATTTACACCTTAAAACTATCCAACAACTACCCCTCATTAGATAGGACAAGGGAAAATAGGGAATATGCATCACTTGAAAGGGAACACACTCCCTCACTTATACCCAACCATACCTCCTATGACAGTGTATTGGGTGGACCAAGAAGGTTCATCTTTCATACACTATCTATTCCACCCATCATACACTGTCCACCTAGACCATTTACCCTTCCTAATAAACAATTCTTCCTTATGGTACATACTACTGAATTAGACCTCTCATAAAGTCAAACACTACTTCTCAGTTTCCTCCCAAGGCCTAACTAAACAAGCAATAAGGCCCATACGAGTACAGTTACACCAGTAGTCCTCCAAGATATTAGCAATTGTTCATTGAATGGTCTGCATTAAACAACTAAACATAGAACGTTTTGATTTCTTCTGCAGCAAAATTCAGAACCAAACACCCCTTAAGAGACTAGAAACCTTAAAACAATAGCACTATCAAACTACATTGAAGATTACCCTTCTGCGGGCTTCTTAGGAAGTCTTTTACAACAGATCTTCCATTTGCTTTCCATCTTCTTAATTGCATAGCTGTCCTTAACAGTAAGCCAGAGATTTTACCCTTTACCACATCAATTATTCTATTGAAAACATCAACACTACTCGTCTTCTTATCTTGGAACATCCTTCTATTTTTGTCAGCCTAGATATTGTATACACTTGCTGCAAAGATTAGTCTTCTAACCACACTATTGATATTATTACCTTGACCAGCTTTTATCAATGCTTGGATAATTTCTTCCCATTCATACTCTTTAACCTTTACCTCTGTCATATCCATAGCTTTGTTCCATACTTCTTTATAAAAAGGACATTGAAATAGAAGATGCTTTAGGTCTTCTGAATCATTAAGACATAAACAACATCTATTGGCAGCTTGATTGCCCCATTTACTCAATTTATCTTGAGTAATAAACCTATCTTGTATGGCAAGCCATATAATGAAACAGTGCTTTGGAATACATTGAGAATACCAAACCAACTTCCACCATTGAACTCTAAGGCCCTGATTATTTAGATCAAAGTTCACTTATCTCACAGTAAAATCCACTTCTTTACCAAGCTTTTTCTTCCAAACAATCTTATCTTCATTTTCTTTCTCAATATCAGGCACTTACAAAGTGGTAATCAAAGGAAATTTTTCATACCACTCATCAGGCTAAATCCATCTCCCATTAACAATCATATCACTAACTTTGAGCTCTTCATTAAGTCTTTCATCATATAAGTCCCTATGGGTTAGATATTGAAACAATGGACCAATCCTGCTCTAATTATCAAACCATAGAGAAGTTTTAATTCCATTTCCCACCTTGTATATCATATTATCTTTGATTTGATCTCTGATTTCAAGTAAGTTCTTCCATCCCCAACTACCTTCATTATTAACTTTAACATCCCATATGCTTTTTTCTCTGAGTTTGACAGAATGGGCCCATTTAACCCAAAGAGAATCTTTCTTAATAGCAATGTTCCAGACATGCTTTGCAAGCAAGGCATTATTCCAAATCTGCAAATTCTTTAAACCCAGACCACTCTGATCCTTGGGCCTACAAATAGAGCTCCAAGCAACTTTAGCCTTCCTTGCTGTTTTTTCACTTTGGTTCCATAAAAAACTTTTCAAGAGTCTATTGATATCTTTAATAATTGTTGCAGGCAGAAGAAAAACTAAAGCCCAGTACACACGAATCGATTCCAAGACAGCAGCTATCAACTATAATCTGCCTGCATAGGAGAGAAATTTGTTCTTCTATTTCTGAATCTTATTCTTGATTTTATCCAATAAGCATCCACAATCCTTCACTCCCAATCTTTTTGCAATTAAAGGGAGTCCTAAATATCTCACAGGAAGCTTCCCAATGGCAAAAGGAAGCACAAAACTTATTGCATTTTTGTCTTCCTCTTTCATACTCCTAAAGATCACAGTGCTTTTAGAATTGTTAGGAACTAGACCAGAGCAAGCACTAAAAATATCTAAAGCTTTTTTGATGACTTTCACAGAAGTAACATCTCCATGTGATAGCTTGATAGATTTACATCCAAAATGATATTAGAAGTTTAGTTCATTCTTAATTTCTCTTTAAAGGGTTAGGGAGAACACTTCCATGATTAAAGTGAACAAATATGAAGAAATAGGGTCTCCCGAGACCCCTTTCACCTTTGAAATACCCAATTTTGTCCCCATTTACATTAAGAGTGAAAGCATTAGTAGAAACACACTGCATTATCCAATTAACCATTGAGGGATGGAATCCAAAACCACCAAGGATCTTTTCCAAAAACTTCCAATTGACCGTGTCATAGGCTTTTTGGATATCAATCTTAAAAGCCACTCTTCTTGGGCCCCTTTTCTATTTTACCCTCTCATAACTTCCTGAGTAAGCATAATGTTATCTTGAATGTGTCTTCCTGGGATAAAAGCACTCTGATTACAGCTTACCAGCTTTCCAAGAATGGGCTTGATTCTGTTTGTAAGTACTTTACTTATACACTTGTAAAGAACATTACAACAGGCAATTGGTCTGAAATCAGTTAATTTATTAGGGGTTTGAACCTTTAGAATCAAGGAGATTATAGTAGCATTCAATTCTCCCAACATTTTTCTAGACATAAAAAACTCCTTCACAGCTTTGCAAATATCAGGACCAATAACTCTCCAAGCTTTTTTGAAAAAATCTGATGAGAAACCATCAGGTCCAGGAGCCTTTAAATCATCAATGTCAAATAAAGCTTCTTTTATTTCCTTGTCAGAAACTTCACTAACCATCTTATCAGCTTCTTCCAAACTTAATTTCTTTTTGATCAAAGTTTCAATAGATTTAATTTCATGCACTTGATAACTAGTTCCCAGAAACTCTCTTGAAAGTGTTTAAGGGAAAACTTGAGGAATTTGATCACCTTCATGCCTTATTCCATTATTATCAGTTATAGAGTGGACTTAGTAATAGGTTTAGATTAGCATTGTAAACGAGTCGAACTTTGACAAACCTTTTTTTTAACATCAAATCAATAAATAAAAACTAGCAAGCGCTAGAAAGGAATTACAATAAGTTCATACAAGAGGATATATCAGATCAAAAGTCTAGTTAATCCAATTGGGTACAAGATCCCTACTTCTATGACAAATCCAAGAATGCGAATAAACCATGATTTCATCCATGAGAGTATCCTTCCTGGGTAGTTTTAAATCAAAACAAACTCGATTACTATACCTCCAAAGAACCCAAAAAGTTGTTTGCAAAACCACATCAAAACCCAACTTTACACGGTTGTTAAGACTCATCGAGTCTGCCCAAGAAGATAGGTTGAGAAAGGTTTTGGATAGTTCAGCATACCCTAACAACGCGATATACGGTTCTAATCGAGCAATCAACAAAGATGTGTTGGCTTGTTTCAAGGTCCTCATTGCATAAAGGACATCTAGTGGTGTGTAGATCAATACCACGATGGTCTAGGTTGCAATGGGTAGGTAACCGGTTCAAACGAAGACGCTAAGATATGATATTTACCTTGATCAGGAGATATCTATTCCAACGAATTTTCTCCTCCTGGAAGGGTAGTAGGTTACCTTCAATCATCTTCCTCATTGACAACACAATGTAGGTATTGTTAGAGTTTAAGGAGCAGGCCCATGAGTCTTTACGATGGAAGCTCGAGAAAGTTTGAATTAGGCTCGAGATTAGCTCGAAAAGATTGAATTGTTTGTAGTGATGTGTTTATTAATTAAACCGGCTAAAATTAAATTATAAGATAGGATTTGAACCGATCTTGGGCCTTAGGCTATAAATTAAACTAAAGTTAATGTGGATTAAAAGATAAATAAATCAATAAAAATACTATTTTAGTTAGTATTAAAAAAATGACAAGTGAAAAAAATTAAGCTAACATGGTTAAATGCCACAAATGTGAAAACACAATGAATGCAAATATAATGACACACATCTTGAAATTTGCTTATTGTATCTTTAGTTAGTTACTATGTATCTTTAATTGAGGTTACAAACCTAGTATCATACTACCCTTTTAATTTTGTTGCTAAAGTGAATCTCTGTATTCAAGTTGCATCCTTGATATATATTAGCAGCCATTAGCCAGGCTCTACGATACATGCATTTGAGTAATTTTGTTGCTAAAGTGAATCTTTGTATTCAAGTTGCATCCTTGCTTCAGTTTGCTACGCAAGTAAATCTATGTTACCTTTATTAGTATTTCATTCATCTGTCATTCAAATTCACCAGCTCCTCTTTTTAATTTAGTTTACCCTGAATACCCCTACACCTTACATCTTAGATAAGGTGGTATGCTAGTTGACATATAACTAAATTCTGAATTTCAACTTCTCTAAAAAACAAACCAATTTGGTTTCTTGACCAATTAATTGTTGGAAAAATAGTTAATATGAATGAGATATCGTGTCTCAAAGTGAGACACGTGAAACACAAAATTTAGGAATCTATTTTAGGAATAGATTTAAACTTATCAAATAAGTTTGTGCAGAATATTTTGTGTCATTAAATGATATGCAAATCTGTTTTGTTAATAAAAGATTTGTCTTATTGATGACAAATATTTATCTTGGAAAACAAGACAACTTTTTCACTATAAATAGAGGCCTAGTCTCATTGTTTTACACAACTAAAAAATAAAGCTCCATAGCTACCAAGTTCCAACAATCTTTTTTATCATAATCATATGACTGCTTTCGTGATTTTTCAGGCAAGTTTGTTAGGTCCGGCTGTATAACAGCTTTGGACGTTGTACCCTGGGAAACAGACGGCGAATCTGTTTTAAGAGAATCGTGTTAAACACGAGCCTCGTTCCATGACCTTTTACTGCTTTTATTTACTTATCATTATATAGTGTCTGTCTTCTGCTTCTACCCCTTTCTGTCTATTATTTAATTTTCTGTTAATTTATTTATTGAATTTAATTCGATTTATATTAATAAAGTGTACATGTTTCCCTACAATCTTAAAACAAATTATATGTAACATAATTAAAAAAACACTTTTGTTAAATCGGATTAATTATTATTAACATATTCTATATTTATAAATTGTTTTCTATCGAAACCAGGTTGAGTTTCTTTGGAAATCAGTTTTAATTAAATAGAATTTTAATTTACAGATTTAGAATTACAGATCTATAACGATTTTTAAAAGCAGTTGTTCAGAACAGTTTATTTTGAAACCAAGATTGAGTATCTATTAAACTGATCTAGTTGATTAATTGAAACCAAGATTGAGTTTCTTTGAAGCAGATCCGGTACAAGGTTATAGAAATCAAGATTGAATTTCTAGGATACCAGTTGATAACAGTTTATTTAACTGTTTATGTGTGATCTTTCAAGTATTCAGATCAGTTTATTTTGAAACCAAGATTGAGTTTCTATTAAACTAATCTATTTTATTCATTGAAACCAATTTGAGTTTCTTTGAATCAGATTTGATACAAGTTTAAATAAACCAAGTCAAGTTTATTAGATAACAAATTATTTTAACAGTTCTTAACTGTTTTGTATTGACAAGTTTACTAATGGTAACACGAGTGTAACCCTAGTGAATTTTGTAAATGCAATTGGTGCGTCAGTTACTGACATGGTTGCAAATCATGACGAATTTAATTTCATTGGAACCAAGTGGAGTTTCTTTGAAACATATCTCATAAAATGCAAGTTGTTATTTTATTAGATAACTGTAACATGTTCGATAAAATCAAGAAGAATTTCTTTAAATCAAGATATTGATAATTATACATGTTATTATTAAATATCAGATTATATACATCACTTTACTAATTTAGTGGAAGTGTTTGTTTGACTTGTCTAGTTTATTTAAAACCGGGTCGGATAATTATTAACTAGATATAATTCTTGATTTTTTTTGAGTTTAAAAGTATATCTATAGAAACTTTGTTGAGTTTCTTTAGAAGAATGGATCTACTGAAACCTTGTTGAGTTTCTTTAGAAGAGTGGATCTACTGAAACCTTGTTGAGTTTCAGTGTAGAAATAGATCATGTGAAATAGATCTATTAAGATCTTTTAAATGGAAATTGACAACATCATATCACATATGTGTTTTTTTATATAAAAACATTATGTAATATGCGATATTGTTTAATTGTTTAGTCTAAAGACTTCCTTTAAAGTGGTTTTGTATAATGGATCTTACAAAACATTAGCGTTTTATACAAAAGTCGATCAAAATCGTTTTTGTTAAGAAACACTATGTGATTAAGCACATTGTTAATAGTACCAAATTAGTTTCAAACTAATCACGGGACCTCATATTAACATTTGGAATGTCACGAGTGACATGAAAGGATATGCTCTCGAACCTGTTAAAAGGGAGACCAATACTCGAGTTACATGTACGGTAGATGCTTTGAAGCATTCAGAAACCTTATGTGCTATAACTATGTGTTATATGGTCTGAATGACATGAAAACTGAGTCCATGAGGGAATCCGACCTTAGATAATGGTGGATTAGTACTTCGGTATCATGTCATGTATATGGTGATAAGAGTTTGATCAACTCTTTTAATGCAGTTGAGAATGGAGAGAACGAATTTTAGGCCTCTCAAACAATAAAAAAAACTGGCTAATATCTAAGGAAAAGGATGGACTTGATCCATTTCTGGAAATGAGTTTAAGTTTACCCACGCGTTGTAGGTGCCAAAGATTCGTAGGTATCTTGTGTCCGGATGGTTGCTTAATGAAATTCGGCTTTCATCTTCTGATTGAATCAAATAAAAATTGAGTTAATGAATAACATAATTTGAGTCCATACGAGCTACGCCTTCTAAATGTTTGAGCTGAATGTATTTTCTAATGGTCATTTCAGTAAAATGAGTATGAATTCAGCTTATTTGATTGTTTAAATATATGGCATGGCTGACTCAGATATATTTTAAATTTTAACTCAATTGGATACCCATTTAATGGTCAGGACTACAAATTAAAAATTTGGTGTTGAAAGCCAAAATTGACAAGATTGTCTTTTCTGCTCAGTTGTTGATCGGAAATAACCTTCGAACCCCTTGATATAATTTTCACTTGGTTTTATGTGAAATTGGATATTTGTTGATACCTAGTAAGGTAACGAATAGCGAGTACTTCATTATATTTGTTGATGGTGGTACAAAATATTGCTATTTACACTTACTTGAGAGTAAGGATATAAAGAAGATTATTTTATATAAATAAGTTGAGAATCAACTTATTTTCGAAAACAAGGTGGTTTGAAGTTATATCAGAGGTGAACATGTGTCTCTATTTCTAGATTTATGTGCTAAACTTAGAATACGACACATTTTTATTACTCTTGATACTCCAACAAGAGAATTGTTGAAAGGAAAGAACTGTGCCTTAGAAGATATTGTTAATGCCATGTTCTTAAGTCCTAGTTTAAGCCATGGCATGTGGGGGAAAGCGATTATATCGGCTACTTATATTTTAGATAAGATCCCTTGTAAAGAAAATAAGATAGTTCTTATCAACTATGGATGAGAAAAAGACTATCTTATAAGTATTTACAAATGTGGGGGGATATCTAGCTAAGATATCCGTATTGAAACCCAAGGTTTAAAATATTTGACCTGAAACTATGAATTGCATATTCTTAGTATATGCTCATAACAGTAGTACTTATGGTTTCTTTGTGTATGTGATATACACAAGGATACCATAATGGAATAAAGAAGTGCTTCTTTCTTTAAAAATATATTTCCTTGTTAATGAAGGAAATTGGAAAATCATCTAGAATAGATGACGAAGTTGTCCAAGATCAGAGACAACGAGATGATAATGATCTCCAAGATGAGAGACAAGATCAACCTATGAAAGAAGAGGTTGAACCTAGAAGAAGCAAAAAGGGCAAGAACCAAGAAATCGTTTGGACCCAATTTTGTTTCTTTTATGATAGAAAATGAACCTACTTCTTATCAAGAAGCGGTAACTTCCTTGGAATGGCTCAATCAAAAGAAGCCATTATAAGTGAAATAGAATCTATTTTACAAAATTATACTTGGGAGTTCATGGATTTACTTTCGGGTTGTAAACCACTAGGCTATAAATGGATCTTCAAGAAAAAGATGAAAGCCGATGACACCATTAACAAGTACAAAGCAAGACTGGCAATCAAAGGATTTAGACAACAAACATGTCTATATTACTTTGATACTTATTCTATGCGAATAACCCCAGTTAAGATGATACTTGCTATTGCCGCATTAAAAAATAAGGAAGTTCATCAAATGGATGTGAAAATGACATTTCTAAACGGGGATTTAGAAAAAGTACTATACATGAACCAACTTGAGGGTTTCATGGCTCCTGGACTAGAGAGCAAAGTTTGTAGGCTTGTTAAGTCATTATATGGCTTAAGGTAAGCTCCCAAACAAGGACATTAAATTTTACCATATCATGTAAGAATGTAGATTCAAAATTAATGGATGTATATGTGTACTCATGTGTTTATACACAGATGGTATAATTATCACTAGAAGTGATAAGAAGATAAACAAATCCACTAATGACATTTTAGAGTCAAGATTGACATGAACTTCATTAGTTGTTGAATATGGTTCTTGGAACTAAGGTCATGTGAACCAATATGGATTTGTTTTGAAGTCAAAAACATT
The DNA here is from genome assembly GCA_026074375.1 of Tanacetum coccineum. Taxonomy (NCBI): domain Eukaryota; kingdom Viridiplantae; phylum Streptophyta; class Magnoliopsida; order Asterales; family Asteraceae; genus Tanacetum; species Tanacetum coccineum. The sequence goes on from BQNB010109497.1 coordinate 19,789, forward strand.
ATAAGGACAATATTTTTAAGAGGTTCAATATGGGAGATTCCGGCCTAGCTAGAATTCAATGACATCTCTTAATCTAAAGGTGTTGTCCATTTTGAATACTCAAAGAATATTGGGCATCTTATGTGTGTATTGACGTGTGTGACTTGAATTTATAACCCAGTAAAGTATACCAGTAATTTAAGTAATGATCATTTGAATAGTATTACACAAGTACTATGATACTTATGAAATTGCATTATGAAAGATATCCGGCTGCTATCAAATGATATAGTAATTCAAATTTGGATTCTTACTTAAAAGAATCTAGATCCACTAGAGCGGATGTACTTACGCTAAGTGGAAAGCTATGTCTTAGAAATCTTGAAAGTATTTCAAACAGACGCTTATAGCTAAATCTATGATGGAATATGAATTTATCATTTAAGATAAATTTATAGAATATGTGGGATATTTATGTTAATTCGTAAAGGACATACCAAGATGGCATAAACCGGTAACGACCATGTTTATAAAGTGATAGTCAATTGAATTTTGACAGAGCTCATATAACAATGTAAAACGGTAAGTCGAGACATATTCATCATAGACGGTGATTGGTACGACAACTACTCTCACATAGAGTTATCACGATTGACTACGTAAAGTCAATGGATAACATCGCGGATGTGCTTACGAAAGGCTTAAGCAGAAAATTAGTTAGAGAGTCTTCTAAAGGAATGTGACTAAAGCCCTTAAAGGAATGAGTTTCTATAAAGGAAAACCTAACCCAGTTGACTGGAGATCCCAAGATCTTGGTTCAATAGGACAACCTAATCATAGAAATGTGGGGGAAGTCACGTCAATATGAGGTGTTACTTAAAATTATAACATCCTAGTCCATTCCTATAACAAATGTGACTTGTTGAGAGGTTAAACGTATGGCTTTAATGATTCAGGATGAAATCACAAAGCATAATGATTCAAGATGAAATCGCAAAACATATGTTTTTAATGATTCAAGATGAGATCACCTATGTGAGAGAGAAGTAGGGTCGCTTCGAAGGGAATTGTAAGGGGCGCAATTCCTAAGAGCTCTTGCAGAACAAGGCTAGTGCTCATGACCATAACGGGCACGACTATGAGGACTTGACAAGGTCAGGGAGAGTCATGTGTGAGTGTGTATTGTCGTCTACATAAATAGAGGCTGAGTTTAAGGACATCGCGTCTACTCAGATCTAGGAGGCTAAGTGCATCTCACAAGGGAAGGTTTAAAGGGTCACACCTACCTATCCTATGCAGGACTCAACCATAAAAATTTCGCCGAAACTTTCATATGTTTTTGACCGATTTCCATTCATGTGAGAGATTGTTGGAAAAATAGTTAATATGAACGAGAAATCGTGTCTCAAAGTGGGACACGTGAAACACAATAAGATGTTACGACAGTCTGTGGAAATTAGTTGTGGTGGCCTAAAGATAGTGGCCAGTGGTCACTGTGGAAAATACGTATGAACACGAAATGCTTTAGACTTAGTGTTCACCATTGAGTGAGAAGGAAAGTTGTCCTCAAATCAGTCAGAGGGTATAGTAGCATGCATTTGAGTATCTGTAACCTTAAATTTTATATTTGAATGAATATAACAATGACTTACATTTTTGGTAATGAATTAAAGGTTAGTTTCCTGTAAAGGGGCTGGCGTAAGGAAAATGCTAACAGAATGTTGAAAAGGACACACCCACGGAAAATTAAGCTTAAAAGAGTTAAAATTTGCATTGACTTGACTTGTACAATGAATTTATTATCAGTTAAATCAATTTGCTCTTTCATAGTCTCTTTAGTTTTCATCAGTAGCTATGAGATTGCCATCGATCTTAAGTTTTTTCTTTGCCGTCCTTCATACATTTATTTGCTATTCATTCATTGCCAAACGCTTAGCAAGTATTTCTATAACATCGAATAGCTTAGACTATGCCACTGCAAATATTTCTACAACATGGAAGAACAATAAATCCGCTCCCAACTCTTTCAATTTCCAAGATGGCTCAATGTTTAAATCCATTCTCCTTATAAATTCCATTGGACCCCCTGAATTTTCTTATGGCTTCATCTGCTACGAAACATGTATGTCTTACCTCCATAAGTCATCTGGTTAGCAAACAGAGATCGGCCAGTCGGGCTTGGTGCAAAACTGAATCTAAGTCTAGCAGGAGAGCTGATCCTACAAGATTCTGATGGTAGCACAGTTTGGACTACCAACACAACTGGCAAATCTGTTGCTGTAATGAACCTAACCAATATCGGAAACCTGGTGTTGTTTGATATCCACGACTTGGTGGTTTGGCAATCATTTGATCACCCTACCGATTGTCTGTTACCTGGACAAACTCTGTTATAAGGACATATAGTGTTTCGTCAACCAATTGGAGAACTCAAAAAAGTTTATAGTCTTTGAAAGCCAAACATGATGGGTTGTATGCTTATTTTATTATAAACCCACATCCATACATTTACTACAAAACAACACTGATGAGGTGTTATTTTATACACTTTTTAGGGGTGGTTTAACCCCCTAAATCGTGCATTTATGCCCAAAATAGGTACTTAATCGTTCCTTTTTAGGTTTTTAGCATTTGGAAGGCATTTGGAGGAAATATACGTGACTTGGGCTCATTTGGAGAAGAAACGGACAAGACTACGGACCTACACCAACATCTCTTAAGAATTTCTCCTCAGAGGCTGGACACGGCGTCACAGATTACACGTGACGCCTTCATAATTCCTACCACGACAGCGTCACAACATTCCGTGATAGTGTCAGCTCGCACGACCCAACCCAAGATCAAGAATATTCTCTCTCACGACGGCGTCATGACTAAAACGCGATGCCGTCGCAACGATTTTCCTATATATACAAACCCGAATTTAGGGGTTTATGTGTGTAACTTTAGAGTAAAAGAAAGGGACGAACCCTA
>BQNB010109498.1:0-22740 GCA_026074375.1 Tanacetum coccineum
AAGCTTGCATGGCTTTTTGGACTTGATTTGTAAATGTTTTCATGCATAGGGGTATATATCGTAACTTTCTGAAATTTATAACTAGAGGGGCTGAAAATGTCATTATTCTAAAGTTATAACTATAAGGACGTATTTTGCCAAGTACTAAAGTTAAAGGTTTAAATTATATACACTTAATATATAACCTACCCAAGAGTAATACAAATAGTAGGAAGACAAGACTTTTTCATCAAAATATCTATAGCAATTAGGGGTGTCAGTAGGGTCGGGTTGACCCGACCCGAACCCGATAAGGCTTATCGGGTCGGGTTAAATCGGATTGAAAATATTGTCGGGTTGTTTTGACCCGAACCCGATAACCTGATAGTATTATCGGGTCGAGTTCGGGTTGAATAATTAATTTTGTCGGGTTATCGGGTCAACCCGATAAGACCCGAAAATCTATATATAATTTTTTCTCTTATTATTTTTAAAAGCCCTATACATGTTACCAGGGGCGAAGGGACATATAGGATAGTGGGGGCAAGTGCCCTCAACAAGCTGGCCCAAAAAAAAAATTTTAGTGCAAAATTTCCATTTTTATGGCCTTATTATAATCATGCCCTCAGCCCAAATCTTAAACTGCCCTCAATAAGATTAAGCCCAACTTGTATTTTTGTTTTCTTTTGTAAAATCTGTCACGTGCTAACTAGATAACCAAAGGACTAAGGAGGGAAACTAGGAAGTAGGAAGCAAGGTTCGATCACATACAGGATACTCAGATCCAGAGATCAAAGATACATCAAAATTCATACATGGTAATTGGTAAGGCAAAACCCTAACTTTACTTTTGCTTTTATAAACTAATTTGTTTAAACATACCTAAAATTGTGTTAGTGATTACCGAATTACATGATTAATTGATCACAATTCACATATCACTTGATGTATTGATCAGTGATGTGTTTGTTAATTGTTTTTCATTATAAAATAGTTTGATGTTAAAATAGGTTTTGATTTTAGGCTTTTAGCCTTTAGGTTGTTACTTGTTACTTATGAATCATATGAGGGAAAACTACATAAGATAAATAACAGAGTGTTTGTTTTGAACATTAGTTAATGCACAAATGATGAATGCACCAGTTTTATTGTTTATCTAATATAATGTTTGCTAACTTTTGTGTAGAAACATGGAGAAGTACTTTAAAAGAAAAACACCATGTACATCAACATCGGATGATGTTACTAAACAAGCTACAAAGGAAAAGCCTAAGCAACCTATTGATGTGATTGACTTGAATAATCTTCCTTGGGATCCCGTTGATAGACCAAGAATTTCACAATACAACGTTAATCAAAGAGATGATATAAGGCGAAAATATTGGAATCGAGGACCTTGTCAACCAAGCGGTCATGACTTCAAAAGAACAATTATAGGTAATGGAACAAGGCGTTTTATCCCAAGTTGGTTCACGCAATATGGTAACTGGTTGGAATATAGTGTAAAGGCAGAAAAAGCGTTTTGCTTATGTTGTTACTTATTTAGAGATGATTTTGGTCGTCAAGGTGGTAACGAAGCATTTGTAACAGAAGGGTTCAATGGTTGGAATAAAACAGAAAGGTTTGTTAGTCACGTGGGTGATTTCAAAAGCTTCCACAATCGAGCACTAAAAAAATGTGAAGATCTAATGAGACCAAAGCAATCAATTTCCTTTGCGTTTAGTAAGCTAACACAACAAGAAAGGAATGATTATCGTATTCGGTTACAAGTTTCAGTTATTGCTTGAATGGTGAATTACCATTTCGTAGACACGACGAGAAGGCGACTACTCTTTATATGGGAAATTTTCTAGAATTAAGAAAGTTAATTGGAAAGTTAGATAAGAACATTGGTGAGGTTTTGAAAAGGACTCCAAAGAATTGTCAACTGAACTCACCACAAATTCAAAAAGAGATTGCCGATTGCTTCAAAGATGAGGTACTTCAAATTATTTTTAAAGAAATTGGCGATGACGTGTTTTCATTGTTGGTTGACGAGTCTAGTGATGTAACTAAAAAAGAACAAATGGCTATTGTTTTGCGATATGTTAATAAAAGTGGAGTAGTCAAAGAGAGTTTAGTTGGCGTTGTTCATGTGAAGGAGACATCTTCTTCATATCTTAAAGCTTCCATTGATTCTTTTTTTGCTAATCATAATTTGAGTTTGAAACAACTTAGAGGTCAAGGTTATGATGGAGCTAGCAATATGCGTGGTGAATTCAATGGCTTGAAAGCTAAAATATTGAAAGAAAATAACTCGGCGTATTATGTACATTGTTTCGCTCACCAACTTCAGTTAGTAGTTGTGGCAGTTGCAAGAAAACATTTAGGTGTTGTCGACTTCTTGCACATTACTCTTTTTAAGGTTGATCGAAAGACCAGACAATAAGGAAAAGCAATGGAGAATATTGGTAATACCAGAAAGGTTGGAAGGGATTCGGGCTTAGTAACTCCATAACTCAATTTTAAGCCTAGTAGTAGCTAACTAATATTGACCACTCTATAAATATTTTTTGCCACTTTGAGTCACGCCTTAAAAACGCTATAAAAAAATTATCACTTTTTTTCTATAAAAAAAAAAGATATATGATGATATTCGTCTATTTATGCTTTCATACCTTCTCGTGTTAAGTGTCATATGCTTTCAAATTCTTCATAAAAAAATTTAGCATTATCACACTCGTTCTTTTACTTTGCCAGAGGTCTATATGGAAGCAATCTTTTTACCTTCGGGTTTACCTAAAAGTAAAGGACTAAGGGTATCATCTGTCTATATTCCACCTCCCAAATACCCTGCTGTGGCAGAATTTAGTATCGTTGTTGTCGATCCAATCTAACCAAGTCGGTTTTAGATATTTATGAGAACGTGATAACCACGAGTCTTACTATTTTGGTCGAATATATGAAGTCATCAAAGCATTGTTAAAGGATGAATATGGTTACATGATGTTTTAACACAGTTGTAGATATGCAAATTCAAGAGTTTAATGATCGCTTCAGTGAGGCAAGCACCGAATTACTTAGAAATATGGCTTGTTTGAATCCATGTGATTCATTTTCTCAATTCAACACATCAAAGTTAGTAAGGTTGAGTGATTTGTACCCAAACGATTTTGATACCGTTGAAAGGATGGAACTTGAGAGTCAACTAAACTTGTACTATGCCAATGTTACAAAAGATGATAGTTTTGTCGACTTGAATGGTATCACAGACCTTGCTATAATGATGGTGAAGAAAAGGAAACACATTTCTTATCCTTTGGTGTATCGATTATTAAAGTTAGCTTTGGTTTTGCCCGTTGCAACCGCAAGTGTTGAAAGATGTTTTTCTGCAATGAAGATTATAAAATCAGATTTGCGGAATCGAATTGGTCAAGGATTTTTAAACTCTTGTGTTATATGCGGCGTAGAAAGGGAAGCACTTGCAAATGTAAACGATGAAGATGTGATAAAGCGGTTCCAAAATATGACGGATCGTAAAGGGCATCTTTAAAATGTTTCTTTGCTCAATGTAAGCATTTTTTGTTGTTATTTTTCTATCAAACAAGTTGCACACATTTCCCTTTGAATATATAATGTTATTTGCACATTTAATCATGTTTTGGGTAGGTTTTTGCAACGTTAAAAGCTGTTGAATTGCTGCTAAAATGCTGCTGAATTGCTGCTAAAAAGCTATTGAATTACTGCTTAAATGTTGCTGAAATTATGCTGAATTTTGCAGCTTATATTGCTGCTGAATTAGCTGCTGAAAAGCTCTAAAAAGCTGTTGAAAAGCTCTAAAAGGCTGCTGAAAAGATGCTGTTTGTGGAGCTGTTTTTGGAGCTGCAATAAGGGTGTTTGGATGCTGAATTTAGGCTGTTTGGATGCTGAATTTTAGGCTGTTTGGATGGTGATGATAGACGACGATTTTCTGTTGCCGTAAGAATGATGTTTTCACGCTACATAAGGTGTGTTCTATCGTTATTTTAGCAATATATAAGATCTTTTTTGCAATAATTTTTGCCCCCATATATCAATTTTCTGGCTCCGTCACTGTTTGAAGGTCATTATGTTCTAGACCTATTAATTCATTTGTTTTGTCGAGGAACTTTGTTGAACCATTTTTATGAATAAAGTCTTCCGCTTGCGTTTGTTTTGATGCCATAAGTGTGACATTCGACCTATTCTCGAGCGGGGTGTTACAGGTTTTGACTCTCTAAAAGTCATGACAACTCGTGTAAATATAATAGATTTTAAAGGTAATTAAGTTGACAATTTTAATTTTTTGTATTCGAGATTTGAGACTTGAAATTAATAATAGTAATTTTTTTTTTTTTTGTTTTATTATACAGAGGTTTATTTTTTTATAGTATATGTATGACTATGTGAACAATTTATAGTTAGTTAAGATTTCGATTGTCTGGCTTCGATTGCATTTATCACTCTTGTTTTAAAGTTATCTTAATAAAATATTTTCTAGATTGGATCGACTTGTTCTAAGACACATTGAGTTGAACATGTACAAAATCATAAAAGTATTTCATTTTGAAATTTACCATAATCATTAGAAAAATGCATGTTTTTTTTTAACACAGAAAAAAAATGCATGTTTAAAGACCATCTTAGATGGCGCGAAAGGGCAATTAGAGAGGGCGTCACACAAGTGGGCCCAACAAGTATTGAAATTGCAGCAATATTATTGGTTGAGTTACGATTCAGCCACCCACAGACGGCCACGTCAATTATACGAATTTATGGGCCCACCTTTCTGTCATCAACTTCCAAGGGGACACTCAACAGCTCAAATAATATATAAAAATAGAGAGTAAAAGTAAGATATTTTTACAAGATATATTGTGTTAACTGTTAAGAAACTTGAAATATGAATTAAACTAAGAAACTTGAAATATGAATTAAACATAGAGGTGAAACTTAGGTCGTGTTCGGGTTGGTGAGTTGGCGGGTTGATGGATTCAAAAATCTCAACCCAAAATTTGACTTGTTTAGTGAATCATGTCGAAAAGTTGAACACTAACTTTATCACGTTTGTTACACGTGTTAGTCATGTCGACTCATTTATGATATAAATATAATTTTAATGAGACATATGAAATGTAGAAAGTTGCATATATGTTAGACAGCACAATAAATTAAATATTTTAATATAAGTGTATACCTTCATCAAATAATTCAAAAAACAACATTTATATCATAAGATAAATATATAAAATAGTTAGGTCATACTATTATGAAATTAAACCCCATAACTTCTTATGTTTGATTTAAACATTATATAATAATACTCTATCCGTTTCATGATTATTGTCTACAGACAAAAACATACAGATTAATAAAAACATCATTATTACAACTTTTGTTTTTTACTTTTTGCGTAATGACAATTTTACTTTTAATCAATTAATTTATAACTTTTTAAATTTTTTTAATAATAACCTCAAGTAATAGTGATATGATAAACTTATTTTAAATTCTTATCTATTTATAAAAATTGAAAATTAATTAAAGACAACTCGTAAAAGAAACATAAACAATAAATATGAGACGGAATGAGTAATGTTGTATTTGTTCATTTTCAACATGATAGATAATGTTGTATTTGTTGTGACTTGTGAGTATACATTCAAGTTAGAATATAATAAGAGTTTTACAATCACGGCATACTTTTTTTACTCTCACATAAAGAATAACATGAAGTAAGCATGAGAGAATCTTCATCCTTGTCCTATCAATTTCGGGAAGTAGACATAATATAAAAATAAGATGCTTTAGAATTTCAAACCTAACTTTAAAAGCTATGTTAAAATTTTAATGGTTTTTGCATCGAACTTGGCCCTATATTATAACGCTGATCAGTACGAGGGTTCAATAAAATGGTCTTGTCTATTTCTATATTTACATCGTATGTCTCGTTTGGATGTTATTCTCGGAACTCTTGAAGCGCTCTCGTTTTTTGGCTTAAAAATTAAGGATAAATGTATTTTTTGTGTGTGCAAAAAGTGAACCTTATATTATTAAAACAACATTCAATACAAAGGATTATAATCATACAATCCTAAACAACATCTACATACTGCTTAAACCATAACATCGCAGGATATCAGACATGAAATTCAAGATCTCTGACAGAAGCATTCCAAGCATATGCTGCAAACCAGAGACATAAGCTACCAATCCATCAGATAGCAGAAGACTTTTGATTCACCTTAGATTGCACCAACACCATTCTACCTTGACTACATTTCCAAACTTATTACTCCCTAAAAACACTCAACCCACATCCACAGTGAGTTTAAGGATCATAAGCAGGCATCATCAAGAGTAGAATAGCACCCATTCACAATATTTTAGGGGCTCTACCTCACCAGCTACATTTCCAATCCATATGGATAGACATCACTGGCAAGGGAACACCCACCCTCAAATATAACCAAACAAACCTCCATAACAGTGTACAAAGAGTAAAATACATTGTCCTTCTAGACCCTTTATATCCAATAGCAAACCCTTCCTTATGGTATAAAGGATAAATGTAGACATGATTGGTTTGTTTATCTTTATAACCCATCCTCTATTCTTTTCACTTTCTTGTGAATATTTTTAGCAAATCGCGACTATAGTGAAACTGTGTCGTTTAAGAAAAAACTACATATACCATATGATACATTTTTTTTCAAGAGTGTTCGTAATGTCACATACTAAATATGCGATCAGCTTTTCCGTATAGCTCTCATACATATATTTTTTTAGCCAGCAACTCAAATGTATGTCGATGTATATGGCTCGTCTTAAAACAAAAATTCGTCTTCGTGGAAATACAGAAACACATTAATCACTTTTTCAACCTTGAAAATTAAAAATAAGCACATAGTTTCTAGCCAACATGTTATCGACAACGTTTGATGTAAACAAAACAATATATTTATTTTCGAATATTTATTATATGAAAAGGGAGAATATAAAAAAGAAGTATTTAAAGAAAGATGGGCGCACGGGGCAACCAAATGATTACCGTCGGTGGTGGAGACGAGGCTTATATGTGACGAACTCCGTTTAATCATGTCCCATAACAACACCTTTTTCTCTACTATAATAATCGCGGTAACTTGCATTTTTATCCATCATTTTTTTATTTTCTATCTCTATATAATATACTAGTATTTCATTTTAATAATCCGCCACGTCACAGAATATCAACTTCAACTTAAACTTAATTCGAATTGATAATACATGAGAAAAATGATATTGAAATATGTAAGACATATGTTGGAACAATGAATTACTATTATGTAAAACAAGTTTTAAGGTAGGAGCAAATGCAAATGATGTACTCTAACCAACAAAGTGAGCAATGTAATTTGTGTTAAATTATCATCATGTTAGAAATTATTATAATCTTTGACTTTATAAGAAGTCATAATATAAAGTTTTAATACGATAAGATTTTAAACAAATGTAAATCATAACGTATTACTAGCTAAGGAGGATCATATCCATCATAAACGATTTCGGAACGAATTAGAAAACGTTGCATGCATTAATTTGCTAAACAAATGACATCGCGTTACGTTCGATCAACTCATTACCCATCGTTTGTTTACAACGACATATAATGAACTAAAACTCGAACCTTAAAGTCGAAATAGAACGAGAATAAGGTCACGATCAGTTGCTGGTGAATTGGTGTTAGTCATCACAGATATTTAGGAGTAAAAATAATCTTGGGCACCAATTTAGCAGCCACATCCTGACAGCCAATGACCCCTAGCCTACAAAGATTAGGGGGCTACAACAAAACAAAACAAATTCACTTTAGCTTTTTACTTACCTATATGACCCCTCGTCTTAAGTCCCATACATTATTTGTTTCTTTGTCTTCTAACTCTTCTTCTGCCTTCATTCCCTGCCTTAATACAACACTATTTCTCTTCTCTTGAGCTTTCCAACTATTAGCATCTTCCCCCCTTCCTTTGTAACTCCGGGACGTGAACCATTCATAACCATATAGAACCCAAGAATTGGTCCAATCTCCTCTTTCTCGCAGCGCATCAAGTTTGATCTTTTGTATCTTCTTGGATCTATCTCATCAACTCTCAGAATCACAGTATCTATAGTTCTCTTTTAAGGCGTGCGAAATATATGCTTGGAGGAACTACACAAGTCATCACTCTTAAAAAGATTTAACTTAGCTTTTTCTTAATCTTCCCCCTACGCCAGTTTCGCTCTTGTTTGTAAGTTTCTCTCTAGTTATAATATATTTATCAAGCGTTTTCGATAGTTTACTATGAGTTTTATGTTTTTTGAGCAATAATGATGACATTTTTTTAGTCAGTACATGTTAACTGTCAATCACCATTTATGTTTCTTCATGTTGTTGTAGATGAAAACATAAGAAGAATCACAATTTTTAAGATTATTGTCTGAATATAATTAACTTTCGTTATCATCATGAAGCTTTAGGCTTGATGATCAAAGTTTCTCTATATATAGGTACTAGACTACTAGAAATAGGTGATCGATAGAGTTTCACGATTAAAGTTTTACTATAAATGTTTATTGAGAAAGTATATGATCATTATATGTTATCTTTTATGTCATCCAAGTTGTTTACAGTTTTAAGGTTTCAGATTTTAATACACACGCCTCTTTTAAGTGAACTTTGAGGAAATAAGAAACTAATCTAACAGATAATGTGTTTCCTATGCAATATAGTATATATTGGTCAACAAGAACCAGGTTATTCGATAATTTGTTCATGTGAGTAGAGTTTGTTAGGACTAGGTACTGCTTTTAAACACTGCATTTTGGTTAGAATTATCCAGTTCTTCAATTAGATCACTATATTCTATTCCATTCATCCTTTAATATAAAGTACATGGTTTCAGTGGCCTTCAATTCCTATATATTGTACTTGTTATAGTTATTGAGCTTAGATGCATGAAGCTACTCATTCCTATGTGTCTTTGTTTCTTTCATGATTATTATCCTCAAGTTGGATGAAACATTCATTAAATGCATACATCATAGTTTAGTTTACATGTTAATTAGTGTATCAATGAAGTTGTAATTAAACTGATAAAAGTGACAAGTTGTTTGCAGGTTTTAAGCTAGTTCTATATAGAAAGAGGAAAACATGAATACTTTTTCTCATGTTCCCCCTGGCTTTCGGTTCCATCCCACTGACAAGGAACTTGTGGATTACTACCTTCGGAAAAAGATTAACTCTAGAGCAATTGAATTAGACGTCATCAGAGATGTCGATCTTTACAAAATTGAGCCATGGGATCTTCAAGGTACGTACATGCTAATAACATCACAATATTTGTCAACCAGTATACATATATGTGGATATGGATAATTATGCTCTATAATTTGTTTGAATGTCAAGGTCTCGATATTCTGCCATACATCGAACGACTATCTAGATATCATATGAATTGTACACATGCATAATTATTTTATCTAAATATCATAAATGATTTCTATTTAAAAGATTCGCGCATGCTAATTTTGTGATCTTAAGTAGAGCTGTGCAGGCTAGGTACCGAAGAGCAAAATGATTGGTATTTCTTTAGTCATAAGGATAAGAAGTACCCGACTGGTTCTCGCACGAATAGAGCTACTGCAGCTGGATTTTGGAAAGCTACAGGAAGGGACAAAGCTATTTACTCTAAGCATGATTTGGTTGGAATGAGAAAGACGTTGGTGTATTATAAAGGTCGTGCACCTAATGGGCTGAAATCAGATTGGATAATGCATGAGTATCGCCTTGAAACAGATGAAAATGCGACCTCAACACAGGTAAGTCGAGAAAAAAACATACTAATATTTGCTTCTTCTGATGAAAATCTAACATAAAATGTTTCTTCACTTCTTTGTAATTACAGATTCCTATATGTAAGTTTCTGTTTAGTGTTTGCGCTCTATTCATATTCCAAGGAATCCACCAAAATTACAAACTTCAAATTTGTTTTTACACTCCAAAGAATATCAAAGTAGCTAGGTCGTTCCATGGTCTTAACGTAATCACTTTTGTATTCGAAACAGGAAGAAGGATGGGTGGTATGTAGGGTGTTCAAGAAAAGACTACCCATAGTGAGGAGAGCAAGTGATCATGAACTAATGTGGTACGATGATCATCAAGTTTCATTCATGCCCGAGATTGACTCACCAACGCAGAACAACAACGTTAGATCCAACTTGGGTAACAGTGCGTACCAGTACCCTTATGGTCCTTGCAAGAAAGAACAAGATCATTTGCAAAATTACCAGATGATCCCAGGTCACCATCTCCAACTTCCTCTTCTAGAGAGTCCGAAGCTTCTCCCAACATGCAATTCTTCCATGCCCAATTACGGTATTGACATAAACCAAGGAAGCATTCATATGCAGCCTTCCTTTCCGATCACACAAGAACATAACAACATCCAATCACAACATCAAGGCCAAAACTATAACGATCAAGTGACAGATTGGCGTGTTTTTGACAAGTTTGTTGCATCACAATTACTTAACCAAGATAATCCATCAAATACTGAAAATCATGAGCAATCGTACCCGACGGAAGAAGAACAAACTGTATTACCAGAAGAGGCATCAAATTCCATCTCCGGTTGCCAGATAGATTTATGGAAATGATGAAAAACCGAAAAACTCGTTGTTTTCTTGAAGTTATTAACTCTTATTAATTTTTGTACATAATAAAAACTTAATGTGTTACATGTGTAACCTTATTATTAACTGATGTATCTAGCTTATATAGAGAATCATATATACCCCTTGATTAGCACTATCAGTTAATCAGTTTGATGGAACTATTGTAAGTAAGACCATCAAAGAAATAGGTTTCGGGGTGCTGTTTTTTATTTTGTGATCACTTGAATTGGGATCACACCATTGTCTGTTATGTGTAATGGGCTTCATTATCATGCCTATAACTTGCAGCTGCATGCGCTGTTATTTTTATTAAATTGTTGTTTATTTGCTTAAAAAATACTTTTATCTGTGCTAATTATTTTTAACACCATGCTTTGTGTCTAAGTGGTACCATCCAAATATCCATTCTTAATATACATGTACACCGGTGATTCCCTACCAATAATATATACATTTCGGTATCAAGATCACTAAGCTATGTTTATTAGAGAATATTTCGACTAGTTCATAAGTACGTAGAACACCAATGATAAAGAAGATATTTTCCTGTCAAAATTGATTAAGATCAGGATATCAATCTCTAGTATGTAGTTCAAAAGGCCAGCAAGGCTTAAGAGAGGCAATTTTGATCACTACCTAAACCATGGGCAAAAGATAATGAATTAACTCATGCATGCTTTTTTTAACATGAGTATGCAAGTTATTCACTTTTAGCCACGGTATAAAAGTTTACCCAAAAATTTGACTGCGTATACGTGCAAAACCTCTCCTAAACGTGGATTTGACCCGAAGGTGGACAGCATGTTCAAGAAACAAATACATGCATGTAAGATTATATATTTCTTGTACCGTAAAGATAAATTGAAGTTAAACGATGTAAGGTTTATGGAGACCCAAATTAGTTTTCTTGTAATAGCATATATATCCCATACGTCGGTAATTACAAGGGATCTATCATTGTAACCATAAAATTTAAACCTTCAATCTTTGTATCCTAAGGTTTTCATACGAGGTGATATATGTAACAAGATGGTATATGTAAGATTGTAAGAATAAAATCTTCTATATCAAAGAAGAGTATAGATCACATTCTTTTAGTTATTCAAGTTATTTGGCACAAATATGATAATGCCATGTTGCCCTTTTTGGTCATTTTGTTTGTAAAAATTGAAGTCTGCTTGGAGTTTAAGTTTACCTCAACACATGGGCAGATAGCTAGGGAGAGAATGCTTGTTGGTTACATACAATTTATCAGTGGTTACTTTCCTTTGAAGACAGATTGGTATTAAATCAATAAATTGTATATTCTTACCTTTTTCTGGTGTGTCATTTCTACATAAAGCTGTTTACTTCAACCTTAAAAGATAGGCATGTGTCGATATTTTTTAATAAACCTTGGAGGCTTGCTGTCGTCCGCTCAAACTAAGAGCTTAAAACATAATTAAAAAATGACTAACTTGATCAAACATCATCTATTGTGGGGTTTGTTAAATTTCTTAGTTATATTTCAAACTTCGCTGTTAGAAGATAAATAAAGTTTCAGACGAATTATGTAAAGCCAGAAAAGTATTCAAAATAAACGATACGGATATAAGGTGAAAAATGACTTCTGGTAAATATGTTGCTATTGCAAGAAATTAACTATATACAAACAAATATGAAGTTCATTCTCGATCAAGATGTACAAGGAAACGACGAGAAATTAAAGAGAATTAAAATGAAATGGTAAAGAAATGTACACATGAGGAGATCAAAAGTGTTGCTCGTTTCTTCTTCTTTATGATCGTGATATAAGATCGTTTGACTAACAAGCAAGAAATTAAGCATGCATAGATGGAGCAGGCTGCAATAAAATCTGTAATAGATGATGAGTTAATGACTACTATCTAGCCAGCTTGTTTGATGTTGGCAGAAGGTGGTCCTGAGCATACAAAGAAATGTATGGGTATATAAATAAGCATGTGTTGTTTGGAAAGTGGGGATGAAATCAAAATCTTGATGATATCTTGTTAAAGCAATCAAGTTAATTTCCACACACCCAACATCTATCATTCACCCTGCAGTCTCTTTTCTATACATTCGCCCTCGTTATTTGGAAAAGTTTGACTTCAAGTAAAAGGAAAAAAGTAGTAACCAGAATCGCCTTTAATTCAGGTTATGTGAATGGTATTCATTTGTGTAAGCTCTGTAGAATAGTTGGATTTCTAACTATCAAAAAATAGAATCGCCCTCGTTACTTGGTATCATTGGCTCGTAAACATTATTTTTATTGATGCGATAGTAAAATATGATGATAAAAGTTACATCAGTGCAATAATATTCTAATTTCACCCGTTTGACCCATTTTCATTTCAGTAAATAAAAGAATTTAGTGCTACTCCAAGTGACCTTTAAAATATTACATTTGAACAACATATGTTTACCACTATCAGTTTTTTTCTTTTCGATAGGTACAAAATATAAACATGCTTCTCGATGTCTGTCATCTGATTAACAAATGCTTAAGGGAACTGACCTGACAGTATAAATTTTTTTATGAATGTGTTTTGCTTCCAGGAGACAATATAATCATATTCTTACTGTATTTCCATCTACCTTGACCACTGATAATTTTATACTGATCCGATAATTTAAAACCAACATATGGCCGAGTTGGCGTTCAACTGTTCATAAAGTAATTTCGAGATATATGAAATCTTAATGAACATAGTTGAATATTTTGATGTTTTTACATACAATTTCACATACCTTGTCCTAATAAAACATATTGATACGTAAGATAAGGTCTAAATTCAATCATTCATATATAAACAAGTTGGAATTACATCAATCACAAAAAGATCTTGTAGTTTTTGCCAACAAAAGTAACCCTCTTTAAACTATCATTGGCATTCTAATGACCCATTAATTCCCTTTTGAACAAGTAATTTTGACCTACAATTTTCAAATCATCGTATAAATAACAGCTGCAAATGCCATCAGCAACAAAGAATTTGGGTTCGAAAGTTTTTGAATTGTTGATCCGTCTGAAGACACTGTTTTTTGAGGCCTGAAAATGCAAACACAATGACAGCGGTTAATTAGTATCCAATCTTAATAAAAAAAAAACACAAAGATGTAGTAAACGTTTAAGTTGTGAGACGTACTTTTGCAAGTGTCCCAGAACACCGCAGAACAAGGCGTTATCAGGCGGTGGCAATTCTGTTTTCTGATCATGATCTTCAGGATTAATGATTCTTAAATACGTTTCTTGGCCTAGATACCATCTATCAAGATTTACTGTCCTAAGGTTCCAAGCTCCAACATTATCAAGATACACAAGAATCGCTGTCCATCCTCCCGGAAAAACCTATTACATAAAACCAATATATGGGTAAACTAGGATATTTAGCTGAAAAGGTAACAAAATTTAAAAGTTTTTGAAATTATTTTTAGAACTTCAATGCTATTGTTATCATATGTAGATGTTTATTATTTATATAAAGATATAAAAAGAGGAAAAAAGCACTGACGGGTCAACCCAACCCGTCTGAACATGCCTTTAGCATCACTCATTTTGACCCAATCTCATTGTATTATGTTACCCAACCCACCTGTGTAGTAGAGCGTGCAATAGCATCCCATCGGTTATAAGAACCCCGACTGTTTTCTGTCCAATTCCCGTAGGCCATCCTAAAGATTAGCAGATGTCATTGTTATTAACATTTCCATGTGATGAATATAGAAGATGCAAAATCAGGGTGAATAATGATAAAATACCCGACAACAAAGAATGAATAACCATCCATATGAAAGCTCTGAACTGAAGTATCATTGTTCTGTATTATGATTTCCGCAAATCCTTTATAGGTAGCATTGATGATGGATCTGTCTACACGCGACGAGTCGTTTAGTGGCATTTTTGGGAAATCAAGTTTGTAAGCGCCTTTCACTTTATGATTGTCTGCAAGCCTTACTGGTGTATCAGGATTGGCAAATGAAATCCCGTTAAATGAAGCACGCCATTTCCCATCAATAGTTTTCGGTGGAATACTTCTTAACATATATGTGTCAGTTACATTTATGGAACCGTAGTGAAAAGATCCTTGTGGGTTGGGGCGAGCTCCACTGGCGGAGTTGTTCATCCTGATAAACATAAATTTTGATCATTAATGATTCTAATCAACATGAGTTTATATATAAAGAAGAATGGGAGAAATATACCTTATGGACATAGCCTGATTCAAAGCAAATGAAGTATCATAGACATCATTTGGAGCGTCAGGTAAAGGACCTGAAGCATCTCCCTCAGAATTTGCATATTTCAATATAGCAACCCCTGTAACTCGTTGCCATTCTGACTGATTTACAAATCTTGCACTTGCAACAATGTAGTAATCACTACTTGCATTTTGATCCATAGTAACCAAAAAAGAGTAAGACTGTCCGACATGTATATCGAAGCTACTATAGTTCTGTTGGGATGTATAATGTCCTTCAGCTTCCGCTAGGAGCAAGTTATGGTTCTGAATCCGAAAATTCAAACAAGTTGAGACTCCAACATTTATCACACGAATTCTATAAGTTCTACCTTGATGAACATCAACTTTTGTATGATTAATGCCATCTGGTATACTCGTATTATACTTGTAAGGTCCCTTGCCATTAATCAGAACGCCATCTGGCATACCGAGCTCCTTTCCTTCTTCAAGAGACGCTCTTAGTACCTTCATGCACAAAACCATATATTAGATACTATAAAGGTACTGGTTTACCAATTTATCATAGATATGTATTTGATATATGATGAAATACTAACCGAGTGGTTTTTGGTATACCAATCGCCGATAGTAATCACTATATCTCCATCAGGCATGTTGAAAGGAAGTTTAATAACTTTCCGATTAGTGATAACAAAACCACCATATCCTCCTGCTGCTCGTTGAAAATTAGTACTAGGAACATAATGGTAGCTACCGATCTGATCCTTAACTTGAAATTGGTATGTCCAGTTCCAGTTCGGAGGAATGGGACAGTTAGTACCAAGTACTCCATCTTGCCATGAAGAACGTCGCATTTCAATTCCAGGCCTATTTCATACAAGTCCATTAGTGGCCAATATTCAAAACACACACTATAATACTTTAGTCGCAATGTTTATTAACTCGAGTCAAAGCATATCAGCCATACCATGTAATGAGGAGGTTTTCATCTAATTTGTTCTTGACGTTAACGACAACATGGTAATTGGTGGTAACATTAATAACCGGACCTGGAAATTTCCCATTTACTGCTATAACCTGTGATCAAGTTTACAAAGAAAGACAATGATGGACATTGCAGATTATGTTCTTACTAGCTTATATTTTACTTAATCGTGGCAAAAACGAAAATTCCTCTGATGGTTCTAGATGATTGTTCTAGATGGTACGTAAACCCATAACTATAATGTTAATTAGAAGCATCTAACAGTATATTGATACAAACTGTAAAACAATGCAAGTGTTTTATATGATCCGTAAATATCAACTATTTTTGGATGACAAAAGTATCACAAACAGCCGTAAATAGTCCGACTGAGACACTTGATGTAACACTTAAAAGATTTTACCATAAACCCTAAACATAATTAAAAAACCGAAACCTAGTGAAAGAGACCTGTTGAGGAACACCAAGTGGAGAAGCAGTAATGTACGAGTACTCGAGTTCATAATTCACAACTGGATCGGCTGCGTAACACAACCCACAAAGTAACAAGAAAACAATGTGGCACAAACAAAACAACATTGAACATGATAAGGCCATTTTAGAGATGTTTTTGGTTATGGAATCACACTTATTATTAAGGGTTTTTAACATGATGATATAGACTCATGGTGGATATATATAAGAGTGTAATTAAAAATAATACTTTTTTCCTGTAAACTTAGGAGCGTGTTTTGCGGTGTCATAGTGTTGATTGTGTTTAAGGCCTACCACTCGACATTCATTCCCATGCATCATCGGCGTGATATATGACTTTCTAACTAAAATATCGCTAAAGTCGTTACATTCGCATGATTTATCCTATTACAACTTTATATTAATCATTCTTTCCTTATTTTATGTTTTCTAATTGCACTTTTGTAAGGGAGGTGATTTCTACAATATTTTTTTTGTCATCCATCATTAAAGTACATCTTATGATGCACACATTACAACATTCGAATACAGGATTAGTGATTGATGAAAAAAAAATTTGTTGTACAGATCACCTGCCCTTTTGTTATGCTAATTCATTATGTTAGACTTACTTGGTTCGGCGTGAGAAAAATGTTGAATATCAATCAAAAAAAAAATTTAAATATTCAATAAATAAATTATGACAATTAGAGCAAAGGGTATAGTGAAGCCTCTTCATTTGGGCCCCATTGCTGCCACCTCAGCGCCACCTCTTCACTCATGACATTTCTCTCTCCTCTTCATTTGGGCCTTACCCACTCACAATTTTATTTTCTTTTTCATTTTCCACACAAATTAAAATTCTGATGCGGATATAGACATGCACCAGCCTTCTGATATCAAGCCGGAGTCATAACCAATTCGAACTTGAGCCATATTGATAAGAAGATATGCTTTCAAGTTGGAGATTATCTTTTTAGCTTAATTTTAGTAATTGAATATTACCCAATTATTATTTGATTGGGCTTTATTTCCTTTCTTATTTTAGTCAAAGTCAAATATGCGTAGTCAATAAAGGCTGTTATAAAAACATTTAATTTACAATTAATTACATGTTTAGGAATAGGAAAGTTAAATCAATCTATAGTTAGATTGATTCTTATTGTCCTATAAATATGGAGACTATTCTTTGTATTGATGGATGTTTTTAAGAATTGAATAAAGAATTTCTCTCGAAACAGTTTTGTTTCTTGTTCATTCGGTTGGCCGGAGAACAACGCCGTCGATTGTTACTTGGTTGGCCAAGAACGATTGCCGCTAGGGTTACGCCTAGGTTTATCCTTTTTACCCACTCGTATACGAATCCGTATCAAGTGGTATCAGAGCCTTGGTGTTCAAATGGCTCGTTGTGGAAGTGGGCATCTTTATTGTAGAGTCGCCGACAACATTGGAGGTGCTTTGGATCTGTTTGATCGTGAGGTTGAGCAGCCCCAACGACTCGTGTGGCTTACCCCTGGATTGGGAGCGGTTGATCGAGTCAAACGACTACAACACCTAGTCCCTGGATTGGGATTAGTATCATCGTCGGCATTGGAGGAAACGAAACGGGCTGAACCCGTCTGGGACGAGTCCACTGGGGACGAGGAGTATCTTACCAATGGCGATTCTATCTATGATTCACAACCCGTGTATGATGAATACGCGGACGAGGAATGGTATTCTTTGTTTATTCGTGGTGATCGGAACTTATCCGGTGAAATGCTTGTTGAAGGTGGTGATAGATTGGGTGGAGACGGCATTGGGGTGGCTACTGTTGGTGATTTTCCGAATTTGAAGGTTCCCATATTTCAGCCGCCAAATACAGAAAGTTTGAATTTTGAGTTATACAAGGTTGGGTGCAAGCTGTCTATGCATGAGGCTATTACATGTGGGCCAGTAATGCTTATTGAACAACTTAATGAAAATATGGCTATGCACATGAGAGTTGTGAAGAATTTAAATTGTGATGTGCCACAAGCGAATAACCTTCGGAAGTCTAATTCTAATGGATCAATAATGAATACGGTCGGAAAAGTTAAGTTGTTTATGGAGGTTATGATGATAATAATGAAGGGGAATCACGTTGATGTTCCTTTCGATCCGGGTGGTTCGTTTTTGGGGATTATCAAAACTCGAGGACGAGTTTTTCCGAAGAGGAGGAGAATGATGCGGATATAGACATGGACCAGCCTTCTGATATCAAGCCGGAGTCATAACCAATTCGAACTTGAGCCATATTGATAAGAAGATATGATTTCAAGTTGGAGATTATCTTTTTAGCTTAATTTTAGTAATTGAATATTACCCAATTATTATTTTATTGGGCTTTATTTCTTTTCTTATTTTAGTCAAAGTCAAATATGCGTAGTCAATAAAGGCTGTTATGAAAACATTTAATTTACAATTAATTACATGTTTAGGAATAGGAAAGTTAAATCAATCTATATTTAGATTGATTCTTATTGTCCTATAAATATCGAGACTATTCTTTGTATTGAGGGATGATATTTTTTTAAGAATTGAATAAAGAATTTCTCTCGAAACAGTTTTGTTTCTTGTTCATTCGGTTGGCCGAAGAACAACGCCGTCGATTGTTACTTGGTTGGCCAAGAACGATTGCCGCTAGGGTTACGCCTAGGTTTATCCTTTTTACCCACTCGTATACGAATCCGTATCAGTTTGTTTTCATATATGCAATTATTTTTATAAAATAAAAGATATCATGTAAAAAAGTCAAAACTTTTCTAATATAATTGTATGAAATTGTTTCGGATATGATATTTGACAAGTAAGTGGAGTAACTTAATTAATCAAATCGCGTAGTTGAGTAATGAAAAAAAAAACTTTAATAATTTATACGAACACATTCGCAAAGTTCAATAATTTATTGGTATAATTACCTTTTTTCTAATGAGGTGGACGAATGGGGCCCTTAAATGTTAGGTGCGTAAGCAAAACCGGTCAAATCTCGATAACCGGTAAGAGGAGTAACACAGTTGGACAAGTTTCCTATGTTAAGTAACGTAATACGGAGTAATAAACTTGTATACTTGAGTAACCCTCTTGAATAAAAAACTAAGTAACATATGTGAACAAATTAGTGGCTTTTTATCACATGAAAGACCAATACTTGAAAATTATTTTAAATTCTCAATTTTTCTAACTTTTAGTTCTGATTATTTCGTGGAAAGTTTTATTCATTTTTTCAAAGCTTTTAGTTTTAATTACCTCATGTTAAATATATTCTTGGCTTACAAAATCATCTTTTACAAACAAAACTTAAAAACATTTAAACAAAATAAAAACTTTTTACTTTAAATTTGCGTATCAATCATATCTATAAATTATAAATAAAAAAGATGTATGTTAAAATCGTGAAAGTACTTAACATCAATGCAGCTATTTACACATATCATTAAACATATATGATTACTCGCGCATAGTGGCGGTAGTTTAAATTGACGTTAATTTGTGTGTGCAATCTTTTTATGTATATATGATATGTTGAATAAGTGCGCGTGAAAGTTTATATTTTAAATTGTAGTTAAGTATTTAAATATTTAATAGATTACGTTGACTCTTATAAATAGGGGCGTTTTTGTCTAACTACATTACTCATTTTAAAATAAGTTTTTCGTGTTTTATATATTGTATAGATATGAAATAAAAATAAAAATAAAAATAAAACTTTAATAACCATAAAAACATAAATAAATGTATACCACTACAAAAGAGTAGTTACAAAAAATGTAATCAAACATTTAAAACACTTTAAACTAATTTAGAAATATAAAGTATAAAAGTTTGGGGGGTGATGGTGGAATGGTATAAGGAGGTGAAAGTCACCTGACACGTCAGCGTCACATCAGCTTTCTCTCTCCAACTAAAACTCACCTTATAACTGTAATAAGAACTCACCTTACCACTAAAACTCACATTTCATTAAAATACCCACTTTATATAAAATATACATCACTAAATATCCACACACACTCACAACCAAATAAAATACATTATATATAAAAGAGAGGGGCCCACAAAATAAAACTCACACTAGGTGAGTAACTCACCTAATGCACACAAATTTTCATCCAAAGTCACCTAGCAAAACTGATGTGGCCAAAGTCACTTTATGGGTGGGATAACAAGTCACGCGTGACTTTGAACTCACCTAGGTAAGTTTTACCTTATACCGTCCATAGGGATGGCAACGAGCGAGAAAAACCCATAACCCATGGGTACCCACACGTAAATGGGTGGGTAATCCTGTTATTTTTCACCCGCGGGTGGGTTGTGGGTGAAAATTTGTACCCATCGGTAGGTGGCGGGTGGATGACAGGTAATGCATACCCATCATGGGTGTACCCATTTAAGAAACTCACGAGTGTACCCGCCTAAATACCCGCGAGTATACCCTAAACCCATTTGTGTTCAAATAAAATTTATTATACTAATTAAATATTTGTGAGGTTGTTGGTATATATTCTGTATAAAATTTATTAAATATATACCAACAACCTTACAAATATTTAATTAGTATAATAAATTTTATTTGAACACAAATGGGTTTAGGGTATGCTTGCGGGTATTTAGGTGGGTACACTCGTGGGTTTCTTAAATGGGTACACCCATGATGGGTATGCATTACCTGTCATCCACCCGCCACCTACGATAGGTTTTTGCGTTCTTCTTGAAGAGAGCTTCGCAACGAGCTAAATTATGTTCAAAATGAAGATAATATGAATGAGATATCATGCCTCAAAGTGGGACACGCGAGACACAAAATTTAAGAATCTATTTTAGGAATAGATTTAAACTTATCAAATAAGTTTGTACACAATATTTTGTGTCATTAAATGATATGCAAATCTGTTTTGTTAATAAAAGATTTGTCTTATTGATGGCAAATATTTATCATGGAAAACAAGACAACGTTTTCACTATAAATAGAGGCCTAGTCTCATTCGTTTTACACAACCAAAAAAAATAAAGCTCCATAGCTACCAAGTTTCAGCAATCTTTTCGATCAGAATCATACGACTGATTCCATGATATTTCACGCAAGTTTGTCAAGTCCGGCTGTACAACAGCTTTGGATGTTGTACCCTGGGAAACAGATGGCGAATCTGTTTTAAGGGAATCGTGTTAAACACGAGCCTCGTTCTACGACCTTTTACTGTTTTTTTTATTTATCGTTCATAGTGTCTGTCTTCTTCTTCTACCCCTTTTTGTCTGTTATTTAATTTTCTGTTAATTTATTTATTGAATTATAATTCGATTATATTAATAAAATGTACATGTTTCCATACAATCTTAAAACAGATTCCATGTAACAGTATTAAAAACACTTTTGGTAAATCAGATAAATTATTATTAACAGATTTTATATTTATAAACTGTTTTCTATCGAAACCAGGTTGGGTTTCTTTGGAAATCAGTTTTAATTAAACAGAATTTTAATTTACAAATTTGGAATTACAGATCTATAAGGATTTTTAAAAGCAGTTGTTCAGATCAGTTTATTTTGAAACCAATATTGAGTTTCTATTAAACTGATCTAGTTGATTCATTGAAACCAAGATTGAGTTTCTTTGAAGCAGATCTGGTACAAGATTATAGAAATCAGGATTGAATTTCTAGGATACCGGTTTATAACAGTTTATTTAACTGTTTGTGTGCGATCTTTCAGGTGTTCAGATCAGTTTATTTTGAAACCAAGATTGAGTTTTTATTAAACTAGTCTATTTGATTCATTGAAACCAATTTGAGTTTCCTTGAATCGGATTTGGAACAAGTTTAAATAAACCAAGTCGAGTTTGATAGATACCAAATTATTTTAACAGTTCTTAACTGTTTGTATTGATAAGTTTACTAATGGTAACACTAGTGTAACCCTAGTGAATCTTGTAAATGTAATTGGTGCATTAGTTACTGACATGATTGCAAATCATGACGAATTTAGATTCATTGGAACCAAGTGGAGTTTCTTTGAAACATATCTCATAAAATGCAAGTTGTTATTTTATTAGATAACTGTAACATGTTCGAAAAAATCAAGAAGAATTTCTTTAAATCAAGATATTGATAATTATACATGTTATTATTAAATATCATATTATATACATCACTTTACTAATTTAATGGAAGTGTTTGTTTGACTTATCTAATTTATTTAAAACCGGGTCGGTTAATTATTAACTAGATATAATTCTTGAATTTTTTTTGAGTTTAAAAGTATATCTATAGAAACCTTGTTGAGTTTCTTTAGAAGAATGGATCTACTAAAACCTTGCTGAGTTTCTTTAGAATAGTAGATCTATTGAAACCTTGTTGAGTTTCAGTGTAGAAATAGATCATGTGAAACAGATCTGTTAAGACCTTTTAATGGAA
>BQNB010109499.1:0-22740 GCA_026074375.1 Tanacetum coccineum
TCTCTAGTACTAATAGGCACAGCAATTGGCTGACTAGTCCTAGAATTCACGCCATTGATATAATGTAGAACATACAAATTATGACTGTCATTCAACACACATTTTCTACAAGTAACACAAACAAAGTTAACATTCGAGGACTTAGCATTCAAACTGTTATTACACGCAGTTACAAACGTTTTAATATTTGAAAACTTAAAATTCCTACGATGGTCTTCTACTTCTTGCATCTTCCTTTGACTATTGTTAGGCAAGACTCTATCTCCCATTCGATTGTTCTTAAGCTGTGGTCTGCTAACGCTAGTAGTGAGAATTACTCCTGTAGAGAAAGACACGCGTTTGTTAGTTTTCCTAATGTCTTGAGGCAACTGTGGTGTTCTAGTTTGATTAGGCTTTGTGTACACTTTATACATTCCTGGAGCAATCACATTTGTGTTCTTGAAAATTGGCAACACATTCTGAGGCAAAATCTGTGTATTGATTGTTTTTGAAAAATCATGGGACACATTTTTTGTGGTAACTGACTTTGACTTTAAGAAATCTGTCTTTGCAAGAGAATCTAAAAAAGTAGCTGGTTTACCTAAAATTGATTGTCTTTGACTTTTAAAAGCATTCGGTTGTCGAATAACCGATGATTTTTCAAACTTAGTTTCCACAGATTTTCCTTTCATCTTTTCTATGAGTTTCTTCAACTCATTTATTGCAATTCCCTTGTCTTGTAATTGAGCTTTCAAGTCTTGAATTTTAAAATATTGTTCACGTTCTTTCAGAAATACGTTTGACTGATTTTCTTTGAAAGATTTGTCATTTTTTATCTTTTCTTTGCATTGTTGTAAATCAAGTTCAAGATTAATCGCATGTTTCTAAAGTGCTTCAAAACTCTTTGACATTGATCTACTTTTTTAAAGCTCTTTTTCAAGATGTTCACATTTTTCCAAAGTTTCCAAATAATCACATTGCAAGTTAGTAACTTCATCCAGATCAGTGTACATACCAAGTGTTGCAATCATGTACCAGCGAAGTCGGATTCATTACCGCATACTCATACTCAAGCTTTCAAAGTCAATCATTCAGCATCAAGATTGTTGATACTAAACTTCCTCAAAGATCTTCAAAGTCAAATCAAGAATCGCATTTTGGGGAGATTGTTAGCCTTATGTTCATATAAGTCAAACAAGAATGCAATAAGTATGAGTATGTCGGTCAAGAGCACAAGATGATCAAGAAAGTCAAATCAAGATGATTCAAGTCAAGGAAATGATGCAAGATAAAGATCTCAAGAACTCAAAGTCAAAAGATAAAGGCTCAAGATCAAGATCACAAAGCATGAATGAACAAAGCCATTACAAACAAGCAAAGACTAAGACCGAAGATAAACAAGGCAAAGCATAAACGTCAAAAGTCATATCTTCAACATCGGGGGAGACAATGATAAAGCAAGACAACCTCCTACAAGAATGTTATCAGTCGTACAAGAACGTCAACTTAAAGAAGACCTCAACAGTGGAGGATATTGAAGAAAGAGACCACAACATTGGGGGAGATTGTTAGCCTTAATTTTATATAAGTCGAACAAGAATGTTATCGGTCTTATTAGTCTTGTTAAGTAATAGGGTAGTCGGGTTAAATAGGCTTGGATTATAATATAATATTGTCCATGTTTCGGGCTCAAAGCCCAAGATAAGCCACCGCCACTTATAAGGCTTAGGGTATAAAAGGACCCTCTCCACATATGGAGAGGGTGTTGGTCATTTTATGTGTGTGTTTTCATATGTGTAAAAGATCATCCACCTCTACTTTCTCTCTCTAATAAATCTTTCATTTTCCTCTCTCTCTTTTCTATTTTGCTTAATGGTATGGCTTATCTTGTGTTTGGATAGCTTATTATCTTGGGATATGTGTTGCGTATTCGGCGATACTTGAAAGTTGCTAATTCGTGGCCTTAAAAAAATTGCTAATTCGTGTGATGTTGTAAGTTGCTAATTCGGACAATGAAAGAGTTGCTAATTCGTAGAACTCTTTGTTGCGAATTCGTGCCTTTAACAAAGACTGCTAATTCGTGGCCTTGAACAAATTGCTAATTCGTTGAAAGAAGGAAATTGCTAATTCGGGTCTTCAACAAGATTGTAAATTTGTGTCCTTCTCCAATTGCAAATTCGTGTACTATCTTTTGTCTTCAATCGAAACAACAAAAAACAGATCGTCCTTGTTCTTATCCAGCGTGAAAGATAAGCCCACAAGAAGAAAAAGAAAAAAACTTGAATAAGCTGGGATTACAAGAAATAAGCTAGGAAAGTCATACGTGAAATAAGCTTTTGACACGCAAATAAGAGAAAGACATACGTATGAAATAAGGAAATAGCAACAAAGTTGTTCACTGTTTGATATAAGGAAACAAAAAAAATGAATTGTGTTTGAGAAAATGAAACACAAATTGTTTTTGTCGTAACTTTTTAAACTTACCACAAAAGATAAACTAATAAAAGCTCAAATCGAACACAACGAAACCACTAACCCACCCGTGGCGAGTGATACCAAATATTATCCCAAGATAATAAGCTATCCAAACACAAGATAAGCCAAACCAATAAGCAAAATAGAAAAGAGAGAAAGGAAAATGGAAGATTTATTAGAGAGAGAAAGTAGAGGTGGATGATCTTTTACACATATGAAAACGCACACATAAAATGACCAACACCCTCTCCATGTGTGGAGAGGGTCCTTTTATACCCTAAGCCTTATAAGTGACGTATAGGCTTTTACTAATGGGCTGGGCTTGGCTTATATTAGGCTTTGAGCCTGAAACATGGACAATATTAGATTACAATCCAAGCCCATTTAACCCGACTAGCCTATTACTTAACAAGACTAATAAGACCGATAACATTCTTGTTCGTCTTATATAAAATTAAGGCTAACAGGTGCCTTTTTCTGAGATCAGGTCTTGTAGTATCAGGTTTGGTGACGTTGATATGTTTTTGGTAACTTTCAACTCCAAGTTGAAGATCTTCGACTCGCCTTTGAATAACCAAACTTCTGGTATACATTCTTAGTGTAATTGCGAAGTCAGCAACATCATTCCCTAAAAGATTAGAAAGCCGATTCTGAACCATAAGGATTAACATATCCTCGATATCGTTGATCTGAAGTCGTGGAAAGTCACCTTCCTTGAATCTGTAAAGTACGTTGTCAGCTCTTTGCACTACAATCTCTTCCAAGTACCCGTATCCATATTTCCTCATTACCGAGACATGAGTGACTGCCAGAATACGCTTTGTCGAATACACATCTCCCTTTGACTGCATACCTCTTGCAAAGGCATAGAAAGACTTACGTTGTTCTCTCCAATGTGATATGCCCCATAACGTATATTTATCATAAGCAACCTTAACAGGGCTCCATATGTTTGGAACCATGTCTTCAATGCCAGGTAGATCATATTGAGCGGCCTTTGTCTTGGTAGTGGACGTCGTGTACGTCATAGTCGAAATTCCTCCTTGAAGATACTTGAGATCATTGTTGATGAAGAATTTAAATGGTACTCTTTGACGTTTTCCACGTGTGATCAAAGGAAGGGGTTTGGAAAGATCAAATGGATAGTCACCACCTTTAGGATTTTCCCAATCAAGCTTTTCTGAGAGCCTTGTAACATTCTTCAAAGTTATATTCTAATTCAGCATAATTGGAGCGCGTGCCTTTGAGTTGTCTGAATGCTGGTCCTAGCAGAATTTCTTGAGTTAAATTCTTAATTTTTAGGCCATTCAAGACAAATGAAGAGAAGTCTATTGGAGTGCTCATCAATTCATCAAAGTCCTTCAATGATTTATCAGAAGGATTGGAAGCTGCTAGATTCATCAACCACGTTTGAGTTGGACCTTCCTTAGTCGTCTTGCCAACATTCCAGTCTGGGTCAGTGGGTTCTTGAGTTGGTGTAGGTTTCTTGAACCAATCACTTCTAGAGGCAGTCTCTTTCCTTGGTTCATCTTCATTATCACCCAGGTTCCCTTCTTGATCATGTGGCATGTCAGAATCTGCAACCTCGAATACTGGTTCCTCTGATTGAACGGACTTTCCAGAAGATCTCGGTTCAGACTGGGTGCCTTTGGAAGAGCCAGATGTAGAATCTTTCTTTTTGGGATCAGTGGTTGGTTCTGAATCTTTGCTTGTCTTTCTCCTCTTTAACCCTCGGTCTGATCCAGCGGAAGGGTCTTCATCTTTGTCCTTGTCTTTTCGGCCACGCTTCAATGTATACACATCATAAGAATAGAAGAAATCTTGGTCGAGAGCGTAAGATTTTTTCAAACCATCATAGCATTCTCGGTGCTCGGGAGCCGTCAGATATGATTCACTTATCTTCATTTTGTCGAGAAGAATCTTCTTTAGCTCAAATTCAGTAAGTGTAGAAGCAGCCTCATAAGTGGATTGTGGTTGAGAAGACGCCTTTGCCAGAGTAACTTCATCACGTGTTTCATGAAACAACTTTTCGATCACAGGTGGAGCGAAGTTAGACACTTCCTGGGGCAGAATCTGAGGCAGCTGATCTTTTACTTGTTCTTTGATTCTTGCCGTGAAGGACTCTGAAAGTAAGTTCATGAATTCTTCTCTTGTTTCTCCCAACCTTGTGTCTAGATGTTCATCGACTAACGATGTCACTTGAGTGTGTAGAGGGTCTTTCTTAAGTTCAACAACTTCTTTTTCCAATGCTGAGATTCTGTCGTTGAATCGAAAGACAGATGAAAAGTCAGGAAGATTAGATAGAGGATTTGTCATTTGAATTGTTGGTGGAGGAGTGGGTGTAGCTAGTATTGGTGTAGGAGTAAAGGTGTGTGATGATTAAGGAATGTTTATGAAAACCGGTGATGATTCAGGGATGACAGAAACTGGTACTGAAAAAAGAGTGGGAGCTTGGGGTTTCGGAAATTCATGGTAGACATGAACGTCAAGTGGTGACACAATTTTTGCATCAGTATGAGGAATGTCTAAAAAATTTAGAACTTTAGTTGCCAAGTCGGATGAGCGAGAAGAACTAGTAACAGGAACTTCAGTCTTCTTTGTAACAGTAGTAATCGTCACGTGAGTATCTTCAACAACTTGTTCTTGAGTAGTCTCTAAATTTTCATTCCCTTGTTGAGCTTCATTCATTTCTGTATCAGTACCTTGAACAATTCCTGTAGCAGTCTCAGTGGGTTCTTCTAAACTTGCTTCTACATCATCAAATTGGTCGGTAGTATCATCCATTCCTTGTTCTTCATCACTTTGCACCTCATCATCTTTAGATTCATTTTCTTCATCAATCTCGTCTACTTCTTGATCATCATTGTCAGATTCTTCATCTCACTCCGAATCCGATCTTGCTCTTCACTTTCATTCTCTTGCTTACTGCTTTCATCACTTGATTCTTGTTCGTTGTTGCTGTCGTCTTCATCATTACCCCAAGATTCAGATTCACTCTCAGAAGAGTCATCATTGGTCACATCGGGAACCCCTGGTTTCTCACCAGTTCCTTCACTTGTGACGGTGGGTGTGATCTTTGCAACTCTTGGTGGATCTTCAGCAACGGTACCAGAACCACTAGGATGTGTCTTGTGAAAGTCTCTTAAGCTCTTCTTACGAACTTCTTTCATCTGAGCCTCCTCTGTCAGAGCTACATCAGATAGTAACTCTATTCCTTTTCCATGAGCTACATCTACCTTTTCCTTTTCCTTTCCTTTAGACTTAGTTTCCACAGTGGGTTCTCTGATGACGATACCTGTTGCTGGCGTATTTGAAGGTTTCTTAGCAGCTCTCTTAACTCTTTTGCCTTTCTGTACAGGTTCTTCATCTGCTTGGACAGGAACACTATCTTTCTTGGATGGAGACGCTTTCTTGAACTTTCTAGCAGCCTTGGGAGGCACCTCTCCTGTAGCATAGCCAAGATAAGTCTTGTACGCTTTGCTTTCCTTCATTGCTGGACTTGTTAGACAATCAGGAAGAACAACTCCATATTTCTGAGATGCTTCTTTTCTTGAAACAAATCTTAAGGTGTTAATCAAGTAATCGTCCTTGGAGGTGTGCATTCCAATTCTGTTTCTCCAGGAAAGTGATTTTTCTTGAATTAGGAAGTGGTGAATGATGACCTTTGTGAATCGAGGGTAGTACATCTTTTCTTGCTTTTTGAATTCTTTATTGTCAATCTGATAGGTGAAGTCTTCCCAGAGTAACTCCACATAATCTATGTTCTTCTGAAAGTACATACCCCAAATGATTTGTGCTCTGGAGAGACGAAGCTTGTCAAGACCAGTCGTCTTTCCTGATAGGCTTCTGTTAATAAGAGCAGCAAAGGTTCTCCAAGGTTGATGCATCTGATCGACAACAACATCATTGAGTGAATTGATCACCCCTGTGTGACCGAGATCTCTCAAAAAAGACATAGTGTCTTCTTTAGAGGGAAGGGGATTAAAGTCTCAAAAAAGACATAGTACATCTTTTCTTGCCTTTTGAATTCTTTATTGTCAATCTGATAGGTAAAGTCTTCCCAGAGTAACTCCACATAATTTATGTTCTTCTGAAAGTACATACCAATTCCAGAATTGATGCATATACACTTCAGAGACATCAGTAGTGATGACAAATGCAAGATAGCAAGGAGTAACTACAAGTGCATCCAGAACGACTTGAAATGTGGGTTCTCTTGGTGAAAATCCACAAGGGATTCTTCCATTGCATTTTCCGATATCAAATCGATTCTCTTTTGGAACAAGTTCAAGTTCAAGCTTGGTTTGTTGAGCGGTAATTGTAGTCATGATTCTGCTAAGAGTTATCACGTACATTTTATACACAGGCAAATATATAACACAGATGGACAATCTAGATCATGATTCAAATAACAGGGATTACTACATAAGATAGGCAAACAAACACTAGGCAACACATTGATACAAATGCACATAATGCAAAGGACAAATACACATGCAACTAGGATACACACAAGGCATACAACACATATACTATAGGCAAACTAGTGAAATCAAGGCAAACACTTAGGATTTCTAAGGAAAATTACACCTAACCTAATCACTAAATGACGTGATAGGGTTAAATTACACTTAGATTATGTTATAAGGTTGAATTACCAAGATTACAAGATTAATTCTATTAGAAAAAATCAAGTATAATTTGCCTTAAGATAGTGTATTGATCGCCTGTGGAAAACTGCCTAGGTATAGATCACCTGTGTTAATGTATGTGTGTATAGATCGTCTGTTGTTATCATTTGTGTATAGATCGCCTGTTGTTATCATTTGTGTATAGATAGCCTGTGTTTCTTAACCATGTATTGATCGCTTGTGTTATTTAAACAAGTATTGATCGCCTGTGTTATTGAAACAAGTATTGATCACCTGTGTTATCGAAACAAGTATTGATCGCCTGAGTTAATGCATTGTATAGATCGCCTATATGAACATGTATTGGTTGTCTGTGTATTTTTCTTAAGTATAGATCGCCTGTATGATTTTTTACCTAAATATTTCACACTCTTTCAAGCATATAAACACACTCAAACATGACCACATAGCATCATTATATAATTCTAACATCTTACAATCTCAAGTTAACCACAAAAATCTTGTAATAAACCATGTTCGAGCCACAAGAGCTCGAAAACACCCATCATCCAATAATTTTAATCAAACATGTTATTATAACACTCAAATATACTCAATCATTCATTATAACACTTCTAAACCCAAAACCCATATACTTTTTCAACTTTTAACCCATTTTCAAAATTTCGAGTTCAAGAGTCGGTCAAAACACTTGAAGAGGTTAACCTTATTTAAAAACTATTAAAGTCACACAATCTCTACCCCTATAGGTCCAAAACCACTCAATCAATTTCACTTTTTAAGGTGATTCAAGTTAGGTCGAGTTTTAGGGTTTTTCTCATAAAATTTGAAGGTTTGGTCAGATATATGAAGGCTTTAGCATAAATACGAGTACCTTTCATCTTAAAAACGAGGTTGAACAAATTCTTGAGGTCTTGAAAATCACTAATGGAGGTTTGAAGGTTTATGATTGTGTTTTGTGTTCGTGTGACTAACAGAGCGGGCAAAGGGGGTGTTTGTTCAAAACTTTTTTGGGTTTTTGACAGAAATGTCGCCTAGGGTTTAGGGACACTATCAAATTTTCTTATAACCTATTCCTAAGGCAAAGTAAGTTTCCAAATTTGCAACATTATCCCTTAAGGTTTAGTTATCAAGAAGCAAGTTCACATAATGTATTAATGCCCCCAATAAGATTAAACATATAGCACGTAAATCCCTTTAGAGTTGAAATTTGTCAACTTCCCTTTAATTATTCACCCGACACCATTAAAAACTTTTTCGATTGACACTTTATTGATTATGACGAAGATGATTTTGACAGTTTATCCCCTCAAATAATGACGCATTTTCTATTGAAAGAGCTGTAGTCGTTATTTGATGGTTCAAAATTGTCTTAGAAAAATGATGATTTATTGAATCTGAAAGATGATTATTGTATATTTTGAAAAGCAACACCCATGAAAATAAGATTTCTCTTATTTTGACACATAAGCACACTGACACGTACACTTATGGATTAAAGGAAGCACGGGTTGTGATGCAATGTAATCACAAGCCTTCGAATGAATATAAAGTAATTCATTCCCGAGAAAAATAATTTCCCGTTGTGAGGTCAAGTTGTCTTTTTGATGACATACTTGCCTTTAAAATGATGACCGGGTTACTATATGAAATAATAGCAAGCCATTTTGGCATGTTTTGAAAAACATTTGAATCTTCTGCTCGAACTTCATTTACAGCCTCGTATCATTTTTAAATGACATTTCTAAGTCCGTAAATGTTATTGATTTTCAGAAGACATGCCAGAGATCTATATTTTTATATTTTTCTGATTTTTTAATTTTTTCTTTTGTTTTTATAAAATTTTATAAAGGAAAATCTTTTTGGATTTTTTATGTTTTTATATATACACATATATATACAGGATATGAGTTACCACCATCACTCATCCGTTTCCTCTGCTAGACGTTTCAACGTTTCCGGAGACATGCTTTTCATACCGAGCTTATCGATCAAGAAGTTAAATCTTTCTCAGGGCAGAGGTTTAGTAAAGATGTCAAGCAGTTGGTATTCAGTCCGGACAAAGTATAACTCCACGATTCCATTCTCCACTTGCTCCTTTATGAAATGGTAGCGAATATCGATGTGTTTTGCTCTAGAGTGTTGAACATTTTTGCAGCATAAAGCAATCACACACTTGTTGTCGTAGTACAGAGGGATCTTATTGAATTGAAAGCTATAATCTGTTAGTTATGAACGCATCCAAAGGATTTGTGAGCAACACCCAGATAAGGCAATATATTCCGCCTCTATACTCGATATGGCAGTGCTTTTTTGCTTCTTGGACGACCAGCTAACAAGTTTATCACTTAAGAACTAAGCGATTCCCGACGTACTACGTCTAGTGTCTTGACACCCCGTGTGATCGGCATCTGCATAAGCTGTGAGAGACATATCGGTATCCTTCGAGTACCATAGACCCATGTTAATGGTTCCATTTAGGTATCGAAAGATCCGTTTCACCGCTCATAAGTGATTTTCGGTAGGCTTAGCCTGATACCGGGCACATAAGCAGACAACATAGTTAAGGTCCGGTCTACTAGCTGTAAGATACATTAAGGATCCAATCATGCCACGGTAAAGTGTAGCATCAACTGGTTTCCCCTGTAGGTCTTCATCCAGTTTCTTGGTTTCAATCATGGGTATGTCAACAGAATCAGTAGTATTTAAGTCATATTTTTTAATGATTTCAAAAGCATATTTAGATTGGTTTATGAAGATGCCTCTAGGACTTTGAGAAATTTGTAATCCTAAAAAGAATGATGTAACACCCCCAAAAAAATCACAACGCAGCAGAATACCACTTGGGGTGCTACTTCATAATACACAGCGCTAGATACAAGAGAACGACCTCTAAATGTGTCGTTTGAAAAATAATCTCATTGATTTCCTTGAAATTGATATAACATTTGTCCCATAATTTCATCACCATGAAAAACTTGAATGTATAGACTCCAATGCACTTCAAGTAAGCCAAGTATCTATATCACCTGAGAAAAACATGCTTAAAACGGTCAACATAAAGTTGGTGAGTTCATAGGTTAGTTTAAATATGAATGTAAGTTTCAAATGAATGTATTTGTCCACTGTATCATCACAGTACCATGTAAAAATCCCAAAGATTTATAAAGAATGCACGACACATTTTATGTCACCAAAAGTACCAATCTTATCCCAAAGATTTATAAAGAATGCATGACCAATTTAATGTCACCAAAAGTACCAATCTTATCCCAAAGATTTATAAAGAATGCATGACCAATTTAATGTCACCAAAATGTTTCAAGTATGTATTGCCACTTTATTCAAGGCACAGTAAATATCCATGTGAGTATAAAACAATGATTACAATTACTCTAAGTTCATGAAACTGCGACGTAGACTTGTATGTATGCCACTTTATTCAAGGCACAGTAAGAGTGTACCCATCGTAGGTGTTCCCTCCAAGAACACCCGGGCAGTAATAAAAAGTGATAGCTAATCACCCGAACGGGGATTGTCAATCCCGAATAGATCTATTTTATATCATTCGCGTGGACATCACGCTATAACGTTCGTTACCGGCGATAGCTAATCACCCGAACAGGGATCCACACCCGAATAGATCTATTTCATAACATTCGCGCTCACCCTCCAAGTGATTTACAGTTCATGACGCTGTGACGTAGACTTATATATACCCATCACAGGTGTCCCCTCCAAGAACACCCGGGCAGTGATTTAAAGAATATATACTCCCGTTACCAGTGTCCCCTCCAAGAACACCCGGGCAGTAAAGTAAAAATATGTACTCCCGTTACCGGTGTCCCCTCCAAGAACACCCGAGCAGTAAAGTAAAAATATGTACTCCCGTTACCGGTGTCCCTCAAGAACAACCCGGGCAGTACCCTTTGTCATCAGTTCAATCCACTTAAGCTAATCCGTAATCTTTCAAAAGTAAAGTAGCATTATTTGTGACCAAAAATGAAGTCAATTAATATATTCCATAGCGAGCTATATAGTAAAAGAATCTGTAGACAAGTTGTAATCAGACATGTAATGCATTTGTAAACAAGCCATGTATCCCCCTTCGGGGTTTATAAACATTCAAAAGATTGAAAGCGAGGTAATAAAAACTCATCCTCGATGATGTAGAACGAGTGACAGTTAGGCATCTAATGTGCACAATACGAACGGAAGGCGAAGCGGGGGTACGATCAAGAAGTTGCTGCTATCTTTACGGCTAAATCCACTAGCCTAGGATAATGTATTTGGGTTTCCCGATGGATAGTTACCTCAACGCGTCACGTTGATAAAGATTTAGATTTCCAAGTTGTAATAGTTTGGTGATTGGTTAAATAATTAAATTGAAAAGTGAACGCAAAGTACGTAATATGTTCTTTATATATTACATATGAAAAATAAGCTCTTATATAATTCATACCGTGAATTATGTAACAAAGACAACCATCCAATGATTACTGAAAAGTATATAATACCTTGCAGGTATTATAGAATTAGTGTGAGTAGCTAATTAAACCAATTAGTTTGACACCAATTTAATTTATAAAAAGACTTTGAATAAAAGTAGACACATGTCTTAACGTTATGAATTAATCAAACCATGTTTGTAACAGTTTATAACCATTATAAAATATAATATAATATTTTATAAACTCATATTTCATTTCCTCGACGGGTCGCGTCTAAAACAGTTATCTCATTGTAAAAGTATAATTTCTTATTCGTTTATCCGGTTATTGTATCATAAAATTTATTATATCTTTAAAATATAACTTGGTCCCTTTTATCGATTTCTAAAATAATAGAAGCTTTAGTAAAACATTATTAATTATAAAAATTTATATATAAATTTCGCCATGACGTTTCCGTTTATATATCGTTCCCCACTTTTATCAAAATTCAATGTTTTCCCACTTTAATTAATTCGTGTTGCAATATACACTCGTTACATTTATTTAACCAATTTAAACCACCACTAGATCCGGTTATATAATTAAATATTGAAATATATTTATGAGTCCATTCTTGTAAACCAAACTCACCCTATGTTGTTTCGCTAAACCAAACGCCCTTTTTGTTGTCCTCTCTAAACCAAACGCGCCCTTTGTGTCCTTCTCTTAAACCAAACACACCCTATTTGGTGTTAATAACCATAAACCAAGACCCCTATTTCTGTCACAATAACCAAACGCATCCTGGGCTGTAAAACAGATCCAAACGCACCTATTTCCGTGACACACACAAACCAAACTCACCCTTGTGCGTGGCTGTTAAGCCAAACGCACCCTAATTTTGGTAAACCCAAATCCAAACGCCCCTTTTTGTGTTCTATACAACGAAACGCGCCTTATGCGGGCTGTCACAGCCAAACGCACCCTCGTCGGGTGGCTGCCACCCAAAACAAACGCACCCTTGCGGCGAACAACCAAACCAACCGCACTCCTTTCGTGAATAACAAAACCAAACGCACCATATTTAGGGCTGACCCAACCCGAACGCACCCTAGTCCGTGGAACAATCAACCAAACGCACCATGGTGGTGCACACCATGCACCGGACGCACCCTAATGGGTGTTCGGTTAAACCAGCCGCACCCTCGGGTGCTTATAAAAACCGAACGGACCCTTGTCGGGGTGTTGTTATCGAAACCAAACCCACCCCAACCAAGTAACATCAAATCCACGCACCCTTGGTGGGTCGTGGTGGTAGCAGCCGAGAAAGAAAAGGAAAAAGGGGGGGTTGTCGTGGTGATGATGATGATGGAGGTGGTGGTGTTCGCTGGTGGCGTCGGCTGTGGCAGCCGGAGGGGGGAAAGAAAATGGCGAGTGGCGGAGAGTGACCTAGTGGGTCGGATAGATCGGTTAACGAGGATCACTTTTGGTTTCGGCCAGAAAAGTCACCGGAAAACTTTTCCGGCGGCGGCGTGCGGCGGCCGGCGGCGGCTGAGGGGTGGCCGGATAATGTGGAGAGGGAGGGAGAGTGTGAGGCTTGTGTGTGTGTTTATATATATAAAATGAAATAAAAGTTATAAAATTTATATATATATTAAAACTTAAAATTTAATGTGACAAGTTTTAATAGTTTGGGGTAAATTGTGTAAATATTACCCAAGGGACCAAAAGTGTAATTGTTGAGAACTTTTATAAAATATTGGTTCGGGACTCGTTTGAGTGACTTAACGGATGTTTCAAAATACGAAACTTGCGCCATTGTTTTCCAAGTTTTAATAGTTTATGGTAAGTTGTGTAAAATTTTACAGGGACCAAAAGTGTAACTTTCGTTAAATAACGGTTCGGGACTCGTTGAGCCACTTATCGTATGAGTCAAAATACTAAACTTGGGCCATTGCGCTCCAAATCCATTTTTCTGATAAAAATGAGTATTTATTGATAGTAATTCATAATATATTTTTTATAACATTGTATAAAAAAATGTTCGTTATTTATTGTGAAGCGGATTTACTCCTGCTTTCAAAGGGTAAAAATAGAAACAAATTTTTAATCCGTATATCTTGCGTTATCAACA
The DNA here is from genome assembly GCA_026074375.1 of Tanacetum coccineum. NCBI lineage: Eukaryota > Viridiplantae > Streptophyta > Magnoliopsida > Asterales > Asteraceae > Tanacetum > Tanacetum coccineum. Next base: position 13,674 of record BQNB010109499.1, read on the forward strand.
ACGTTACTGAATAAAAATGAGACTAATTTTATTAAATATTTTTTTTAATAAAAAGTGTAAATTAATTAGAATTTATTTATTTTCCTCGTTTCTAAATCTTGCTAGGGCATTTCAGTCACTATCTGACTGTTTTCGGATCTCGGTCAAAACTAAACAAGTTGTCAGGAATGACGTCTTAAACATTAAGATTGCTTTAGAGTCCTTGAGTTGTGAAAACATGATTTAATAGGTACGTTTTTTGATACGTCAACCATTAATTAATATATATCTTTTTCGTTGTTCAGCCAAATGAGTTAAAAATAACTTCCCCTTGGGGAAATATATAATAAATAAATATGATTTATATTTGAAAATATGTTCGAACAGTTTTACCCGTTCACGCTTAAGTTTTCTTAATTTTTATAACGATACAATAATAGACCAAAAGTCAAAAAGACAATAGGGTAACATCGTCATTTGAAATTTCGAAAATTCACGGATGTTACAATACACACCCCTTAAAGAAATCTCGTCCCGAGATTAAATTTGTGTTTATTCCGATTGAGGTGACCAAGGGAAGACTTAAGGTTAATAAAACTCGTTCTAAACAAGACGCTGATAACTTTAAACAGCAAAATTAGGTTTTGATCTACACTTCTCAATCTACAAATAATTTTGGCTAGGATTGTCCAGTATTATTTTTAATCCATCAAAAATGGGGTATCTCAAAATATACAATTACAGATTCTTATGACTGGTATAACCTCTTTATAGGAAAAGTCACATTGTAGTATGAAAACCTCAAGAAGAAGGTTAGTCGCGATGAGTAGTGTTTTGTATAAGTTTCTAAATGTCCGAGGACGGAGTCTCGTTTCTACTATCTGTAAGGTTCGATGATTCACATCAACGTGGCTTATGGATGTAAGTACCCAACTTACTTGGCAGTACTAGGATGTATCGCGACCTAAGTCTTCCTACTAGTGGCCCGAAATGAATAGTCCAACTATCTGTTTCGTCGATAGGTGTTTATCTCGTTTAAAGGGAGTTGCATTACCTATTGGATAAAGTTGTATCAGTCGGGACCGCTCCAGGACCCAACAACAGCAACCATAACGACAATAACTATGATAAATGGTGATGGGATGCCGAGAATGAGGACATTTCGAGAAACAATATTCCCATAATAAAGTTTAACAAATGGTGGGTAGGCACGCGGAAGAGCTTATGCGATAGACGGCGGATTATGGTACTCAGTCGCTAGTTTAAGGACGAATCAACTCCATTAACTCAAGTGTGTAACAAGTCTGTTAGTTCCACGAACAGTTCGTGATCGCGAGGATTAGCAACGGCAAAAGTAATAACTTAAGAATGAGATAAGGTAGTTCCAAGCGAGGCCTTAAGATTCTGCTGAGTGGTAAGACACGATTGTGTCTCTAGGCCTTTTTAACGAATTCCGATGATCATCGGGCTCGAGTTCATACTCGTTTCATATCGGATACCATTAAGCCCACTCATTTATAATTCATTACTTACATAAAGGAGCGTCCTAATTTATGTAAGTAAGAAATGATAAACTTATGGTTCGGGGATTTACAATTTCTTTATTTAACTGAAGAGGCGTCCCAATCCTTTCAAATAAAGAGATTATAAATCATCCTACTTAATAATTTCTGATGCAATACGCGTACTCACATAACCTTCAAGGTGATGGATGACATGACGATGCATGTGCTCTAATGAGTATGGGACGAGTGTTCCAAACTCGTCTTCGGAGACGGGGAGTAAAATTATCAGGGAAATCACATAGTTTTCAAGATCGTTAATGAGTACTCGGTTAGAGTAACTAAGGTAAAAGTCTCGATGAACCAGTCAACATAGCAATTATCATATAAATCCTCCTATTACAAGTCCCGCCCATACAAGACTTGTAATACTTAGATTCATACATAATCCTATGTAAACAGAACTGTGACGGGCTTTGTTAACATAGCAATTATCATATCAATCCTCATATTACAAGTCCCGCCCATACAAGACTTGTAATACTTAGATTCATACATAATTCCATGTAAACAAAAATTATGACGGTCTCCGTGTAATACGATATTGTATAAAGCTATGAAGAAAAATAATATTCTTAGAGACCATTGTTTAACTTACAATGTCTGAGAACGAAGTGAGACCATTGCGCAACTCACAATGTCTGACGAGTAGAATGAGACCATTGTGCAACCCACAATGTCTTAAAAATATTCTGGTATTTATATAATAACTCTTATATAAATAAGCGTACGATATACGCGAAAGGAATGCAAGCATATATATATTATATATATGTATGTCACGTAAGCACTTAATGCAGCACGTAATGTAAGCACATAAGCAAGTAGCGTGTATGCACTTTGAAAATGTTTGATGTGATGCAATGTTTGTGAAAACGGTTATAGTATAGGGTAAAATATGCAACCTAGTTCTCTATAACCAGTGCTCTGATACCAATCTGTAACACCCCCAAAAATCACAACGCAGCGGAATACCACTTGGGGTGCTACTTCATAATACACAGCGCTAGATACAAGAGAACGACCTCTAAATGTGTCGTTTGAAAAATAATCTCGTGGATTTCCTCGAAATTAATATAGCATTTGTTCCATAATTGCATCACCATGAAAAACTTGAATGTATAGACTCCAATGCACTTCAAGTAAGTCAAGTATCTATATCACCTGAGAAAAACATGCTTAAAATGGTCAACATAAAGTTGGTGAGTTTATAGGTTAGTTTAAATATGAATGTAAGTTTCAATTGAATGTATTTGTCCCTGTGTCACAAAGTCCATGTAAAAAAAATCCAATAGATTTATAAAGAATGCACGACCACATTTTAAATCACCAAAAAGTAACAATCTTTCCAAAGATTTATAAAGAATGCATGATCAATTTAATGTCACCAAAATGTACCAATCTTATCCCAAAGATTTATAAAGAATGCATGACCAATTTAATGTCACCAAAATGTTTCAAGTATGTATTGCCACTTTATTCAAGGCACGGTAAATATCCGTGTGAGTATAAAACAATGATTACGGTTACTCTAAGTTCATGAAACCAATGCACTAATATAACAGTAATAATTCATGTGTATTTGTTGGGGGCCCTGTAGTCCCAATCCTATCGTAATCCGAATGTTATATAGTATCGTTTCCTAGTGTATAGCTAATACCGAACGGGATTGTCAATCCCGAATGATCTTATTTTATATCATACGCTGTGGACACATCAGCGTATAGCGTTCGTTATCGAGTGAGTAGCTAATCACCCGAACAGGGTTATCCACACCCGAATAGATCTATTTCATATACATTCGCGTCTAACCCTCCAAGTGATTTACAGTTCTTGCGCTGTGACGTTAGACTTATATATTATATCCCTATTTCTGGTGTCCCCTCCATGGAACACTATCGTGCAGTAATTTAAAGAAGATAAACTCCTCGTTAACGGATGTCCCCTTCATTAAACTCCAGGGAAGTAATGTAAAAAGATGTACTACCCAGGTTACCGGATGTCCTCTCTAGAACACTCCGGGAAGTAGGGGGGTTTGGTTTTATCACTCTTTACCCTCCCCCCCCGCCTTTATATCTTACCCAACCCTTTAAACCCCAAATATCCCCCTCAAAGTCAACAAAATATGTCTCCCTGTTACCGGTGTCCCCTCCCAAGAACGCCGAGTTAGTACCGTTTTGTCTCAGTTCATTCGGCTTATGCTAATCGTAATCCTTTCAAAAAGTAAAGTACATATATTTGTGACCAAAAAAGACGGCAAGTAATATATCCATAGCGAGCTAGGTAATAGAATATGTGACGAAGTTGTCTAATCAAACTTGTAAAATGCATTGGTAACACGGCATTGTATTCCCCTCGCGGGTTTATAAACATTCAATAGATTAAAATGCGCGGTTATGAAACTCACTCTCGAGATGAAGAACGTTGACAAAATTGCATATAATATGCACAACACGGAACGGAAGCGGAAAGGCTCGATCAAGAGGTTGCACTTATTCTTAACGGTTTAAGATACCCACTCGCATAGGATAATAAAAATTTGGGCTTTTTCCGATGAAAATGTTAGGTCAACCGCGATGTTGATAAAGATTTAGGATTTAAGTTGTAATTACTTTGGTGGTATGGTTAAATAACTAAATTGAAAAGCAAACACAAAGTTAATAATTAATGTATTTCTGTATATATTACACATGAAAAATAAACACTTTATATAACTCTATACCGGAGTTCATATAACAGGATACAAAAAACAATCAAAAATTAATGTGATCGTATATAATGTTCTTGCAAGTTATTATATAATAGTAGTGAGTAAATAAACTTAAACCAATTTTTTTGACACCAACTTAATTTAATAAAAAGACTTTGAAATAATGTAGACATATGTCTTAAACGTTATTAAATTAAAACAACCGAAGTTTGTAATAGTTTATAACCTTTATAAAATAGAAATTTATATTTTATAATTACTATTTAGTTTCTACAATAGATTGTATCTAAAAACAGTTGCCTCGATGTAAAAGTTTAGTTTGTCGTTCATTGGTCGGGTTATTGTATAATACAAAGTTAATGTCTCTTTTTAAATATAACTTGGTCCGCTTTATTCGTTCTAAAATATTTAAGCTTTTATTAATCATTGCTAACCATATTATAATTTTATATAAATTTTGTCATGACTTTCCACGTTTACAAACCGTTTCCCGTATTCGTAAAACTTAATGTTTTCATATTGTAAAGCTTCTTAATGTTTTTCCACTTTCCCCAAATTAAACGTGTTTTTTCAATATTCTCGTGTTATATATATTATTATATATATATATATATTATATATATATACTATTTTATACTATATATTAATTATATTATATATATATATATATATATATATATATATATATCTAACCCCAACCAAAATAATAATAATTTCAATTTAAATTAACCTATTATCCACCAGTCTATATATCCGGTTTTATATTTTCAAAACCTTATGTTATTTTCATTTGTCATCTCATATGAATCAAACGCATCCTTTATATATATAACCAAACGGAACCTTTTTATATAAAACCAAACGGAACCTTTTCTAAACCGAATCCAAACGCCCCCATGGTTGTCACACAGCCAACCAAACACCCGCCAAACGCACCCTAATTTTGGTAAACCCAAATCCAAACGCCCCTTTTTGTGTTTCTATACAACCAAACGCGCCTTATGCGGACTGTCACAGCCAAACGCACCCTCGTCGGGTGGCTGCCACCCAAAACAAACGCACCCTTGCGGCGAACAACCAAACCAACCGCACCCCTTTCGTGAATAACAAAACCAAACGCATCATATTTGGGGTTGACCCAACCCAAACGCACCCTAGTCCATGGAACAATCAACCAAACGCACCATGGTGGTGCACACCATGCACCGGACGCACCCTAATGGGTGTTCGGTTAAACCAGCCGCACCCTCGGGTGCTTATAAAAACCGAACGGGCCCTTGACGGGGTGTTGTTATCGAAACCAAACCTACCCCAACCAAGTAACATCAAATCCACGTACCCTTGGTGGGTCATGGTGGTAGCAGCCGAGAAAGAAAAGGAAAAGGGGGGGCTGTCGTGGTGATGATGATGATGGAGGTGGTGGTGTTCGCTGGTGGCGTCGGTTGTGGCAGCCGGAGGGGGGGAAAGAAAATGGCGAGTGACGGAGAGTGACCTAGTGGGTCGGATAGATCGGTTAACGAGGATCACTTTTGGTTTCGGCCGGAAAAGTCACCGGAAAACTTTTTTCGGATGCGGCTAAGGGGTGGCCGGATAATGTGGAGAGAGAGGGAGAGTGTGAGGCTTGTGTGTGTGTTTATATATATAAAATGAAATAAAAGTTATAAAATTTATATATATATATATTAAAACTTAAAATTTAATGTGACAAGTTTTAATAGTTTGGGGTAAATTGTGTAAATATTACCCAAGGGACCAAAAGTGTAATTGTTGAGAACTTTTATAAAATATTGGTTCGGGACTCGTTTGAGTGACTTAACGGATGTTTCAAAATACGAAACTTGCGCCATTGTTTTCCAAATCATTTTTCTGATAAAAATGAGTATTTATTTGATAATATTTCATAAATATTTTTATATCATTTATAAAAATGTTCGTTATTTATTTGGTGAACCGGTTACGTCTCGTCTGAAAAAATAAATTTATAACCCATATATTCGCGTTATCAACAAACGTTTCCGAATAAAATGATGACTAATTTATTAAATATTTTTATTTAATAAAAATGTTAATTAAATATAATTTAATTATTTTCCCGTTTCTAAATCTTGCGAGGGCATTTCAGTCACTTTCTGACTGTTTTCGGGTCTCGGTCAAAACTAAAAAGTTGTCAGGAATGTCGTTTTACATCAACGTGCTTTAGAGTCCGAATAACGAAAACGTGATTTAGTGGTTCGTTTTTGATAAATCAACTATGAATTATTATATATCATTTTTCGTTTTCGAATCAAATAAGTTAAAAATAACTTTGTACTCGAGGTGTGTAAAAATAAATACGATTTATTATTGAAATATGTTCCGAAAATTTTACCAGTTACGCGGTAATCGTTTTTATGTGACAATAAAAGACCAAAAGTCAAAAAGTCAAGTCAGACTTGAAGAGTCAAAGGTTAAAATAGTCCTTTAAAATTCTGAAAATTCCTGGATGTTACAAATGACATTTGCCCCATCATTGACATCTTGAACTTAGAGGTCATCTGATTAGCAAACTCATCACACATGGCAGTATTAGTTTCCAGCATGCCGTGTCAAGAGTGTAGGATCAAATGCACCTTTAGTGAATTGTTGAGAGATAAGAAAGCTTGACAGCATATCGTACCATGCACATGGTGCTTGTTTGAGACCGTAAAGGGCCTTTTTGAGCTTATACACATGTGATGGGTTGTCCTGGTCAAAAAATCCTTCTGGTTGAGAAATGTAGACCTTTTCTTTGATCTCGCCATTCAAGAAAGCCGTTTTGACGTCCATTTGGTAGATTAACATATTCTTGTGAGCGACATATGCTACGAAGATACGAATGGCCTTAATTCTAGCAACCGGTGCAAATGATTCTTTGAAATCGATACCCTCTTCTTGTCTGAATCCTTGAGCAACTAGTCGAGCCTTATTCTTTAGTACCCCGCCATATTCATCTGTTTTGACCTTATAAATCCATTTGAGTTTGATCAAGAACACGTTGTCTGGACATGGCACCATTTCCCAAACTTCAAGTCTTTCAAATTTATGAATTTCTTCTTGCATTGCATCGATCCATAACGGTTCGGTCATTGCTTGTTTGAAGTTCTTGGGTTCTACTGAAGTAAGGAAGGCATTAAAATAACACCACATGGCGTCATTGTGTAGTTGTTTTCTGGTAGAGACAGAACGAGAAGGATCACCGATCACGTTTGCTATTGGATGATCCTTAGTCCATCTACCAATGTGTTCCAATGGAGTGTGGATTTGTCTCACATTAGATGATGATCCATGAGAAGTCGAGTCTTCGTTAGGAGATTCTTCAAAACCTTGAGAAATGATTGGAGAATGTTCTTGTTCTTATGATGAGGGAATACTTGTTGATGAAGCATCCTGGTCAATTGAAGTAGACACAGGAGAATCGGCTAACACTTCAGCTCTTGGAGCGGCAGCTTCTTGGACTGGAGATACAACAAGTGTTGGAGGGTTAAAGTATTCATCGAACATTGGTTGAAACAAACGATCCCAATCATCTCTTATTGGTGGTAAGCAAGGTTGTTGAGAAATGGGATTTGAACCGAGTCCTGCACTGGATGTAGCAAGAGTCATACCGTGAAGCCCAGGTCCTGAACTGAATTGTTCAGAAGCCATAGTTGTTAGCTCATCGAACGTCACATGAATTGTTTCAGTAATTATCCGGGTTCTTCTGTTATAGATTCTGAACACTTTTTTTGCAGGCGTGTAACCAACGAAAATCCCAATATCCGCTTTTACATCAAATTTACCCAGATCGTCATGGTCATTGGTAGGATAACACAGTGAACCAAAGACATGAAAGAATGATAAGTCCGGTTTCTTGTCTTGCATAAGCTCGTATGGAGTTTTGTTGTATCGGTGGCGTATCAAAGAACGGTTTTGGGTGTAACAAGCAGTATTGATAGCTTCGACCCAGAGAAATAATATTAGCATTATACGAGCAGCTTCTACTAGAGTCAGGTTACGTCTTTCGACCACACCATTCTGCTGAGGAGTGCGAGCTACAGAAGTTTGATGCGAGATGCCAACATTTTCATACCATTCACGAAGTGTCTGATTGACAAATTATGTTCTATTATCTGTTCGAATATTCCGGACTGTGGCTTTCAAACGAACTTGAATATTTTTAATACATTTGATGATGGCCGCAGGAGCTTCATCTTTTGTCTTTAAAAATCTAACCCAGGTAAATCTTGAGTAATCATCGACTATCACGAAGATATACCTTTTCCCGTTAATACTAGCCACACGCATCGGGCCACACAAATCCATATGCAAAAGATACAGTTTCTCTTGGTTAGTGTCTTCAGCTTTGGGTTGATGAGAGGTTTTCTTACTTTTCCCTAATGCACATGCTGAACACAAATGATCTTTCTAAAATTTTTGCCTAGGACGTCCTCGTGCAAGACCGTCTTTAGCTAGCTTGTTTAATGTATCGAAGTTAAGATGAGATAACCGACGGTACCATAACTAGCTCTCAGTCTTTGACGCTTTAAATAGAAGACAGATCGGAGATGATTTTAGCATGTCATCAAGAGAGATTGTGTACAAATTTATGTCACGGGACCTTGAAAGTAGATCAACACCTTCTAAATTCCGAATAAAGCAAGTGTTTTTCCGAAATGCGACTTCAAGATCCGAATCACAAAATTGTCCAACAGAAAACAAATTATGACCAAGACCCTCAACGTAGTATACCCTTGAGATAACAACATTTCCTAGCTGAAAGTCACCATAACCCATAATCCTTGCAATCTGGTCGTTCCCG
>BQNB010109500.1:4365-22739 GCA_026074375.1 Tanacetum coccineum
CGTTTTCTCATACATAGTGGAAGACTTATTAGGAGAAAACCTATGACTTGTAAAGATCTGCCTACTAGGTTTCTGAGTATGACTCTTTTGATCTATGGGTTTGTTACTATTTCTGGTCTTATGGGTTTAATCTTAGCACGTGAATTCACTTCCTTCAGGTTGCTCAGTATGCTGTTGTCCTTTAGCAAAGATATTACATTCAGCAGTATATTGTACCTCATCCATTGGCTCTTCATCATATACGGGTTTGATATCTGCATTATCAGCATCTGCATCATTCCCTGACTTCCTGCATGTATCTTGCTTTCCATATTTTGTCCCACTGCAGTCCATGACGACCAAACCATCATCCAATGCTTTTCCCAAATCAACCTTATTCTTTTGCGTCTGCATCTGTCTTTTATTCACCCTTATATCATACTGTCTTTGATGACGTGTTCTTTCAGCAACAGACTTCTTAACATTAGTCATGTGTTAAAGTAATGTTTCTCTAAACTGTTTAACTTCGATTCCAGTGTATTCAGCAAAATACTTATCTGCCATTTAACTGTCGTAATCCAAAGTAAACTGCGAATCGATGAACTTCTGAAACTGTCTGTTGATCACCCAAAAGGCTGCCATGGTTCCATCTTCTTTAAATTCGTCTTTGTCTAGTTGCTTTTGTAGTTGATCTACGTTGAGAAGCATCGTACTTGTGAAAGTATCATCATCTTGACCAAAGAGTGACATGAATGCCCGTTTAAATCCATGTTCGATACGAGTGCCTTTTAAGTCTTCTTTAGAAAGAACCTGAAGGCATGAATGAAAAGAACAAAAATATGTCATGCATCTCTCTTTTGATTTTGACATTTTGTATTTTATTGCATGCACATCTTTTGTTTCCATTGTATCGAGTTTTTTGTGAAATGAATTACGAATCTTAAGTAGATAAAGTGATTTGTTGTGGTTTGTTATTTGAAAAAATATCGTTGTGGACGTTAAATTACTTATTCTTAAGTAATGATTAGTAAAAAAACTTAAAATAAGGTCTAATGGTGAAAATGATTGAAACTAAAGGTTAACTAAAGAAATAAAAAATATAAAAGACTAAAAGTGAAAATGTTTTTAAAGTAAAAGGTTTGAATTAAGAATATTGTAAAGCTTAAGGAGTAATACTAAAGATTTATTAATCTAAGAGTTAAAAGTGAAACTAGTTAAAATCTTAAACGTTAAAAAGAGTAAAAATTAAAATTTAAACAATTATAAAAAAATATTATGCATTCTGGTTCTTCTTCTTCGTGTGAGACATGACGTAGGTTTTATGTTTTTTCTTTTCATTCTTAATTTTAGATCTTCTTTAGTGATGATTGAACAAAATGTGTTACGATGATCTACGAATGATAGCGATCCTAATGGTATATGTTATAAGACTCTCGAACAACCAAAACTCGACATCGAAAAACCCAAAACAAGTCGAAACATACTCGATTAACCTTGTATATTTCTTCTAACCTGTTACATATTTTGCTTGTGGTCAAGTAAATTTGGACAGCGTTTCATTTTATAAAATGTAATATTTCGTTTGAGTTCAACCTGTTTACATGTGTTGCTTAACATGTGACAACATATTTCGCTCAACCTTGTTTAACATATTTTGATTAACCTGTTATACATGTTTCGCTAGCTTCATCTAGTGACATGTTTTGCTTCCTTCAAAATAGTAACATGTTTCGCACGCTTCAAAAGTTTACAAACCCAAAAATATAAGCTACTCAAAATAAGCAGTCTGACAGTGATATTAAGCCACTAAAAGGAACTCTTAATAAGCTACAAAGCATTTGACACTTAACGTACACACTTTTTAAACAAATAAGCCACAAACGTATAAGTTGGAAAAAGGACGAATAAGCTAAACCATAAAAACAGGGAGTCTTGTTCATGTCTTATAAGCTTATAATAAGCTTTATTAATCTATAAGGAGCACAAATAAGGCACGAAAAAGTTTCACAAATAAGCCATAGAACGTTTAGGAAAAGAAAACTTGAAACATTTTAAGAAGATAAGTTTTTGAAAGAAAAGAAACTTGAAACTGTTTGAAAAAACAATCCTACACAAATATAAGCAAGAAACGACAAACAGTAAGAAATCAAAACAAAAATAAGCTTAAACAAAGTCGTGACTTTTAAGCCCAAACAATATAAATTGAAAGAAACAGTAGAAATGTTATTAAAATGAAAACAATTCTCACTTTATAAGTTTTTAAAAGTTTAAAAATATTGCGATTAAAAAGAACAAAAAAATAAGCTAGAAATAAGCTCAAAAATAAGCAAAAACACAATCACTAAATCCACCCGTGGCTCGTGATACCAATTGTTATCCCAAATAATATCCACTCACAACAATAAGCAACACAATAATAAGGCAAATAGAATAAGCTAGAAAAGAGAGAAAGAGAAAGGAAACATGGAAGATTAGATTAGAGAGAGAAAGGAGGTGGAGGGTTCACACATATGTTACACACACATATGAATGACCAACACCCTCTCCATGAATGTAGAGGGTCCTATTTATAGTACCATTGCCCTAGATGGCGTATGGACTATCTTAATGGGCCGGGCTTGGCTTGTGTTGAGCTTTGATCCTGATACATGGACAATATTAGCTTAAAGTCCAAGCTTGTTGAACCCAACTAGCCTATTACAATACAAGACTAAATATTACAAAGATGACCGATATCATTCTTGTTTGACTTATATAAAAATAAGGCTAACAGAAAGTCTTAAAAAACTAAAATATCAACTGGCCAATTTTGAAAAAGTGGTGAAAAATAGACTAACATCTAATGCTATTACTGCGGGGTCTTGGGGTTTTTAACATACAAAAGAGTGTTTTGTAACTGGAATAATTCTATTTTTAAAAGTTTTGAAAGACACATTTAATTCGTTAGATAAAACTCTTCTAGATGAAATTACTGAAGTTCAAACTGTTTTTAACCAAATGGAGGCTGCTGTTGATCAGTGTTTTGTAGACAAGAACGTTTTTGAAATTCAAATCAAACAACTTAGGATTGATAATGATCAACTCTTGAACCAAATCATGTCTCAAGAAATTGTGCATATTGTTGCGAATTATGTGGATATTCTTGATGTGAAAAAGTCATGTGTGAATAATTGCAATAAGTGTCTAGAAATTAAGATTGAGCTTCTCAAAAAGAAAGATTTCATTGAAAAAGAGGCTTACGATAAACTTGTCAAAAGTTATTCAAATTTAGAAAAGCATTGCATTTTGTTGGAATTAGCAACTGAACTTAATCAAGAGATTTTTTAAAGGGAAAATTTTGGTGAAAACCTAAATGCTCCCACATTTAATTAGTTATTTGAAATAAATGAATTAAAAGCTAAGTCACAGGAGAAGGACACGGTCATAAGAAAGTTGGAAGGAAAGAATCAAATCTTTGAGTGGAAAAGAATAAGTAAAGAAAATGTAAAGAAAGATATTGATGAGATTGAAACAATCAGTATTAAACTGGAACATAGTGTGACAATTTGAAAATTTGAGAAAGAACGAGAGCATTTGAAATCAATTTACAAAGACCAATTTGACTCAATTAGAAAGACACGGGTTCAATCAAAAGAACATTGTGACTCTTTAATTGCTCAAGTTTTAATAAAGAAAAGTGATATGTTATTAAACACATATAAAAAATCCCCCATACTAAGATATTGCCGTGTCCTCATGCAATGTCATATACACACATTTAAAACTAAAAATTTCAATACTGTGGTTTCAAAACCTAATGCCACTGTTGCTTCAGGAATGTTCAAGCTTGACATAGAACCTATTTCTCCTAGGCTTAAGAACAATAGGGATGCTCATAATGTTTACAATTAGAAGACTATAGAATATACTGACACTCTTTGTGGTTTTATAGAAAGCGCTAGAACATAGAATCCTAGTGAACCTCTTTTAGAATCTGCTTGCATGTTTACAAAACATGTTCAGGAATTGTTAGTCTATGTCTCTCAGACATGCCCTAGTTCACCAAAACCTAGTGGGAAGTTAGTTGCTGTCACACCGATAAATAAGGACAAAAGAGTTAGATTTACTGAACCTGTCACATCTTCAAGCAATACTCCTAAGCAGATTAATTCTCTTAAAACCAAATATTCTAACAAGCCTTTGTTGACTTCTACAGGAGTAAAATTTACTATTAAGGCTAGCGGATCAAAGCCTTCAGGCAATACAAAGAATAATAGGATCACGCGACCACTACATAGCAATTAGAAGAATAAAGTAGAAGACCACTCTAGAAAAGTTAAATCTAGTTCGAATAAGACAAATTCTGTTTCTGAACCTGTTAGTAATGCACTTGTTAAGCATTATGTAAGAATTACTTAGTTTGAATCTATTTGTGCTATCTGTAACAATTATTTGTTTGATGCTAATCATGATATGTGTCTTATTGATTTTGTGAATGATGTGAATATGCATTCAAAATCTAAATCTAAAAGAAATAAAATAAGAAAAGCTTGGAAACCTACGAGTAAAATGTTCACTGATGTAGGATATAAGTGGAAACCAACAGGAAGATTTTTCTTTATAGTTGGTAACTCGTACCCTTTAATTAGGATTACTCCCAAGAAAATAATGCATCTTAAGGAAACCACTTCTAAGTCAGTTGAAACACCAAAACCAGAGATTAAAGTCTATAGTAGGAGACCCAAACAAATAAAATCAGTAGGTTCGAGTAAAAAAGCTAAGATTGTAGAATCTAAAAGTGCTAACAACTCGGAACCCACTTATTTGTAGGGATCAAATGCTACAGATGTTCCATATTCTTCTTCTCTTTTCAATGACAAGTTGTCCCGGTCATCCTCTGGTATCTGGACTCCAGATGTTCAAAACATATGACAGGGAACCGCTCTCAGCTCATGAACTTTGTTAGTAAATTTCTGGGTACTATTCAATTCGGAAACGACCAAGTTGCAAAGATAATGGGGTATGGTGACTATCAGCAAGGGAATGTAATTATCTCTAGGGTGTATTATGTTGAAGGGCTTAGACATAACTTGTTTTCTGTTGGACAATTCTGTGACGCGGATCTTAAAGTTGCATTTCGAAAAAACACTTGCTCTATTAGGAATTTAGAAAATGTTGATCTACTTTCAGGCTCCCGTGACACAAATTTGTACATAATTTCTCTTGATAACATGCTAAAGACTTCTCTGATCTGTCTTCTATCCAAAGCTTCAAAAACTAAGAGTGGTTATGGCACCGTCATTTATCGCATCTCAACTTCGGTACTCTTAAGAAGCTAGCCAAAGACGGTCTTGTACGAGGTATTCTAAAGCTTAAATTTCAGAAAGATCATCTGTGTTCAACATGTGCATTAGGAAAAAACAAGAAATCCTCTCGTTAAACCAAAGTTGAGGACAGTAACCAAGAGAAACTATATCTTTTGCATATGGATTTTTGTGGCCCGATGCGTGTGGAGAGCATTAACGGGAAAAAGTATATCTTGGTAATTGTTGACGATTACTCTCGATTTACTTGGGTTAAGTTTTTGAGATCAAAGGATGAAGCTCCTGACGCTATCATCAAATGCATCAAAAATATTCAAGTTCGTTTTAATGTTAGAACGGATAATGGAACTGAATTTCTCAATCAGACTCTTTTTGATTTTTATGAAAATGTCGGCATTTTGCATCAAACTTCTATTGCTCGCACTCCTCAACAGAACGACATTGTCGAAAGACGAAACCAAACTCTTATGGAATCTGCCCGCACCATGTTGATATTTTCAAAAGCTCATCTATTTCTATGGGCTAAAGCAATCAACACAACTTGTTATACCCAAAATTGTTCTCTGATTCGTCTCTAATATAACAAAACTCCATATGAGTTTGATGCATGAAAAAAGCTGGATTTATCATTTTTTCATGCCTTTGGTTCACTATGTTATCCAACCAATGATAGTGAGGATTTGGGTAAACTAAATGCAAAGGCCGATATTGGTATTTTCGTTGGATATGCGCCAGCAAAGAAAGCTTTCAAAATTTATAACAAGAGAACCAAGAAAATTATGGAAACTATTCATGTGATGTTCGATGAGGTGACAACAATGGCTTCTAAACAATTTGGTTTAGGACCCGGGCTTCAAGTAATGACTCCTACAACATCTTGTTCAGGACTCATACCAAACTTTATTCCTCAACAACCTTGTAATCCACCAAAAACAGATGATTAGGATACTTTGTTCCAACCCTTGTTCAATGAATACTTCAATCCTCCAACTATTGCTGTCTCTACAGTTCCAGTAGCTGCTGCACCAAGGGCTGTTGATATAGTTGATTCACCTGTGTCTACGTCCATTGACCAAGATGCACCATCATCAAGTATCCCATCAACACAAGAACAAGAACATTCTCCAAATATTTCTCAAGGTGTTGAAGAATCACCAAAAACACCACTATTTCATGATGATCCTCTTAATGACCCTCTTTATGAAGACTCAACTTCTCAAGGATCGCCATCTAATGTGAGACCATCCCACACTCCATTTGAACTTATTGGTAGATGGATTAAGGATCATCCAATAGCAAACGTGATCGATGATCCTTCTCGTTTAGTCTCCACCATAAAGCAACTCAAAACTGATGCCACATGGTGTTACTTTGATGCCTTCCTAACTTCTGTAGAACCAACAAACTTCAAACAAGCAATGACCAAACCATTATGATTTGATAAAATACAAGAAGAAATATATGAATTTGAAAGACTACAAGTTTAGGAATTGGTGCCATGTCTAGACAAAGTCATGTTGATCAAACTAAAATGGATTTATAAGGTCAAGACAGACGAATTTGGTGGGGGTACTCAAGAATAAGGCTAGATTAGTTGCTCAGGGATTCAAGCAAGAGGAGGGAATTAATTTTGAGAAATCATTTGCACCGGTTGCAAGAATAGAGGCCATCCGTATCTTCGTAGCAAATGTAGCTAATAAGAATATGACGATTCTTCAAATGGACATCAAAACGGCTTTCTTAAATGGCAAGCTTAAGGAAGAGGTCTATGTTTCTCAACCAGAAGGATTTGTTGATCAGGAATACCCATCGCATGTGTACATGCTCAAAAAGGTCCTTTACGGTTTCAAACAACAACCACGTGCATGGTACGACATGCTTTCAAGTTTCCTCATTTCACAACATTTCTCCAAAGGTGCAGTTGATCCAACACTCTTCACACGGAAAGCAGGAAATGACTTATTGCTGGTACAAATTTATTTTGACGATATAATATTTGCATCCACTAATACTGCTTTGTGTAATGAGTTTGCTAATCATATGACCACTAAGTTTAAGATGTCGATGATGGGGAAGATGTCATTCTTTTTAGGATTACAAATTTCTTAAAGTCCTAAAGGCATCTTCCTAAATCAATCAAAATATGCTTCTAAAATTATTAAAAAATATGGTTTGCTAACTAGTGATTCTGTAGACACACCTATGGTGGAAAAGAATAAACTGGATGCAGATCTACAGGGGATACCAGTTGATGCTACACTTTACCGTGGCATGATTGGATCCCTCATGTATCTGACATCCAGTAGACCTGACCTTATTTTTGCAGTCTGCTTATGTGCCCGGTATCAAGCAAAGCCTACCAAAAAGCACTTAAGCGCGGTTAAGCGGATTTTTCAATACCTAAAGGGAACCATTAACATGGGACTCTGGTACTTAAAGGATACTGATACGTCTCTAACATCATATTCTGACGCAGATCACGCAGGGTGTCAGGACACTAGACGCAGTACATCAGGAAGCGCTTAATTCTTAGGTGATAAACTTGTTAGCTGGTCTTCCAAGAAGCAAAAGAGCACTGCGATGAAAACTGTTTTACCAGTATAATCCGATTATAATTTGGTTTGTTTATTTAGTGCAACTGATTTTTTCTCTCGAGGCCAGTAATCATTCTTAATTACTATAGGCGTATCACATCATTCCTTAAGACCTAGGACACATTAATTCTGTCACATTAAAGTAACGCATAAAGCATGTTATTTGCCTGATTATAATTCTATCTTACGTCGGATTAAACATGGTGATCTTGTTAAACCCTAGTCTTAGAGACTTTAACCACTTACCGCATAATGGTGATTTTAACACTAGTAGTTCCACTTGTCCAACTTTCCAATGGAATCACACGTTTATTTGTTGAATTATCTAGGGTTCACCTTTTAGTCAACAGATCAATAAACCATGGCAATATCCAATTAACTTGTTAAGCACTGAAGAGTAACCTAGACACAGATTTAGAGGACAATACTTTGTCGTTCCTTGATGATTCTTATTATAAATTTACTATATCGGAGAGCTATCCTAGATCTAGATTTACTTGGTCCGTATCCACTTGATCCAGTTGAAATGATAGGTCGCATACAAAAGACACGTAAACAAGTATAAATTTGGATAAATAAACAAGCATTCAACGATAAATCAATGAAATCGA
This sequence comes from Tanacetum coccineum, assembly GCA_026074375.1. NCBI lineage: Eukaryota > Viridiplantae > Streptophyta > Magnoliopsida > Asterales > Asteraceae > Tanacetum > Tanacetum coccineum. The sequence continues at coordinate 12,853 of BQNB010109500.1, forward strand.
TATAAACAAATACCAACATTTGATCTTTTATCATTTTATAATAATGGCTAATACCCAAGTATTTGCTTCAACTTATAATTAATACAAAAGCAATTAATTTAGCTAAGGTAAACTACGAGTTAACAATTGATACCAAAAACTGAACGATACAAAAGTATCTAGGAATTACACGTTGTCACCTATGGAATTAATACGTTGCTCGAGCTCTTTTGCTCTTTTTCTCCTCTGAATCGACTTTTATGGTTTAGGTTTCGAGAATTATGATTTTAGCACACTTAACCTTATTTTGAGTTTTGTATGTTTATCAAGTGTCTGGAGTCGTTTGATAACGGCGTATCCAAGGATTGGATACGGCGTATTAGGGATTTCTTAGAGTAGGGACCACGCTTTATATCTTCCAGAATATTATATTCATTTCGTATTTCCAATACGGCGTATTGGTCAGCTTTATTCCTTTGTAGTCTTTGGTGAATGCAGGCACGGATACGCCGTATCTTCCTTGATGGATACGATGTATTGGTCTTCAGAATAGTAATCTTCAAAATATCTTCATTTAAGCTCCAGAATGCGCGCCTTTTGCTAAGATTCACCACAGTTCTCAATATTACTGCGTCTCATAATACTATCGATTAAGTAAACTTTTCTTTGAATAACTATACGCAATGGCGTTAATAACATGGGATAAATGATAGCATAGGGGGGGGGATATAAAATAGACGTTATTGATGACATCAAATATCCCTCCTCTTGAATCCTACTTGTCCTCAAGTAGCCTTTAGAAGTTTATAAAAAAAAAAACAATCGTATCCCATAAGGATATTTTGTTAACAAGCATTTATTTGATCCATTACAAGCTACACAACCAAACACTCACGAATAGGGAAAGATGAAAACACTCAAATTAACTCAACTAAGCTATGTTAGGTAACATGTACACTAAATTTCACTTTATTGCTCGTTCGTGGATGCAGTAATTTCTATCATAAGATTGGCAAGCAATACACATCTCCACCACTAAATCCAAGGAGTAACAAGTTTACTAAAGGTACATAGGGTTTTTGTATGGAAAGGTTAACGTTGATCATTTCTACAATTTTCACAAGACAGTACACTCAAACAGGGCAGCTGAAGCACACATGCATCGGCCTGTAACAGACAGGAATAGACTGTGTGTTCGATCACATCCCCATTCAAATTTAAACAAATGGGTAGGATAAAGATATGATATAGGTAGGAACCTTTAACTATCACAAAAGTGTAAACCAACGAGGAGCTAAGACATGCATACATGGCCGTAACGACAAATAGACATGCACGCTCGAACCAAGTCCTCATTCGTGTTTAAACAAACCTAAATAAAAAACAAAACTCCCAAATAAAAACAACAAAAAAAACAAAATAACCCACTAAAAAAAACTGCGGTATACATCATCAGGTAAGAGGAGTAAATTATTGTGTTAAATAATAAATCAAGAAACAATATAGATTAAGCCTAAAGTACAAAGGTTTGCTAGACACTTTTTTCCCGACCTATTACCATGATAAGACATAAATATTTAAACGTCTTGATCATCGATCAAAAACAACGAACATACAGTTGGCGTTCCCGTAAAGATCTAACATCCCAATCATCCCAAAAAATTTACAGAACTCTATAAGGTAAGTGGCCTTATCGTCCACTTGTTATAAATAATCTACATCGCTTGATTTTTGTCTGCGTATCATTGAATAATCGATCCTTCGTGTAACTTCCTTCGGTAGTGTCGAAACGATTATCTTTAAAATTCTTCTCTTTTTTTTTGTTACAATTTTCTAATTGTTTTTGTTTTTTCTCATCTAACTTTATACGATAATCGGTAGTCAGTTTCACATCTTCAAGATCATAATAATCAGGATAATTCCCTTCGATAGTTTCTTCATCTTCGGATCTTACCATTAATTGTAGATGTAGTAAAATCACATGAGTTTTGACTTATATTTTTCATTCCCATTTGCCCCAATGTGAAAATTTCTAACCGCACCACAACGATAGAAAATGATACAAGACTCGGGAAATACAAACTTTACACTTTAAGCAACTAGCAACTGTAAATTAAACTTAATTTAATAGGGTAGGTTAAGGTGTAAGGGTGTAACGAATCAAATAGTTGGTGTAATTCCTAAAGGATTGGCTCTACGGGTTGTTCTAGTGGATCTTCACTCTAATAATGAGAGTAGAAAAGGGTTTAAACTAGAGGTTAACTAGTATGTGTAGTTAGTTAATAAGCAACATGGAAAGGCGATTTGGGTGTAATCCTAAAATTTACCAATTTAAACAAGTTATTCTAATTAAATCCATAATACTCATTATTGTGGTCTCGGGTGATATACCAAGCCAAGTTCTAAAGTCTACAACATCACCGCCACACTCATATTTTGTGGAATTTAGGTAAACATTTGGAAACGGATAGGCTAAATTCTCACAATATCTAATAAGGGTTATTGTGTGCGGGTTATGTATCAAGTAATTTCACAAAAGTATGCTTGAATTTTTTTTTAAATTTGAGCATAAATTAAGCATTTTAGTGTGAAAATTAGGACAAGTAAACATTCTAATTCCATCCCCCCACTTGAATTATACAATGTTCTCATTGTATAGATAAAACATTAAATACGGGAATTTAAAAAGAATTAGAATGAGAAACTCCCCTGAGCAAGATTCTCCAATTTGCGTTTATGAGCAAGATTGTGTGTTGTAAAAGCGTCTGAATCCTAGCACGAACAGCACACACACAGAATTCCAGAAAATATGCATTCCACCAATTTCGTTGATATTTCTTTCATGAGGTCCTGTATTAAACATAGGAAACACATGTGCATTCCTAGCTTGGTACCTACGGTTAATTTAAACTAAACTAAACAAACTAAATATGAGTCAGTTTTGGTGGATACGGCGTATCAAATTAATGAATATGTCGTATTCCAGAACTGACAATAATGTTTTTAAAGTTCAATAAAAAAAATAAGACTGATAACGTCCAGACAATCAATACGCCGTATGGTATGGGGCGGATACGCCGTATTGATGTCTGGGAAGAATGACTCGATAAAATTAAATAACAATCCGGGTTGTCTCCCGGGAAGCACTTTTGTTTACAGTAAAGTCTTTAAGTTAGACTTGTTTTCAGCTTTTCTTCACTCGGCTCTAGTCACCATCCATCCTTCGTCCATAACCCGAACGATTTCTTGGTAAGCTCGGGACGCCTTTTCTCTTGTGATCATAAGATTGTCGTATTCATCTTATTTTACAGCAACATACTCTTCATCATTATTGAACGAATATTTGATCATCATATATCTCCTTATATTGCACACCGGTAACTCATGATCTTCACATAATTCTTCTCTCTCATTATCTTCATGATTTATCTCATAAGCATCATCATAGTTTGTATATATGTTCCATCGTCTCATTTGTTCGTAACGTGACTCATCATCATCATCGATAAATCCTTCCATGATAGCTTTGTTTCTTAAAGCCTCATGTTTAAGTTCACTATCTTCCAAAGCCTCGTACCACTCGTAATCCTGATATTGGAGTTGGTTTCCAATAATGTAAGTTCCTAGTAAGTTTCCTCCATTACAATATCCATCATCCATCCAACTACATGTTGGTCATTCTGAACATCCAGTCTTATAGTTGAAAGGCTTGCAAGTATGTTTAACTGGTGTAGGTTTGGTCCAAACTCCAACGTTAGTCTATGGCTTCTCATCTACCCATGGTACGTCCTTGTTCCATTCGTAGACCTAATCATCCTTGTAATCTTCATAGGTTTTGAATCCCTCAATGTCCTTAGTGAGTAAGTCTGGATCAATTTGCAAAAGATAGTTAAATTATTTGAATGCCTTGCACATAGGTGCTAATTAAATAAATTAGTGTCAATCCTAAAGACTTCAGCAACTTCATCCATATCATTAGAAAACTCTTCATCAGTGATCTCAACTTCATCATCTCCTCTGATCTAGTAAATCCATAATGCTTTCATAGTATAATGATTCATTGTCTTGTAGTTGAAATTTTTGATCCTAACCATTCAGTAAATGCAACATCAAACGAATCATATCCCATGTCATCATCAGCTTCATGCTCCGAACCATCATCTATTTTTGAGTCACAAGGGATATTAGCAACTTCAACTTCATATGTGAATGAATCATCATCCATTCTACTTAATCGATTGACTTGATTGTTGAAAACTTTTTCTTCTTTTCTTTTCTTTTTATGTTTTTTTTTTTTTATTTTTTTTCTTTTTATCTTTTTTTTTTTTTTCTTTTCTTGTTTTTTTTTATTTTTTTTTCTTCTTTTTTTTTTTAAGTGGTGTATAACTCAATGCGAAACAATCTTCGACCTTAACATCCTTAATTTTCTTGAACTCTCCTTTGATAACCTTTGTCATTATTACTGAAAAATACCCAAAAAATTATCAGTAGAACCAGCGAGAGAAAGGTAGTAAAAAAATTTGGGCTTTAAGTTCGAGAATAGAAAAGAACTTTATCAGATGATCGATACGTCGTATTCAATAGAAGTGGATACACCGTATTAATTAGTTGAATGAATACGCTATATTGGACATAAAGTTGGATACGCCATATCCGATGGAAGTGGATACATCGTACTCAGCTATCGACCAGAACAGTGTTGTAGCAAAATAATTAATTGCGCAAATAATAAATATATAAAAGCAAACAATTAAAGACAAATATACAAAATATATAAAATATACATAATATACAAGAATATACACTAATCTAAATTACACTAATCCTAAGGGTTAGATCTAATCTAATGTTAAAAACCAAAATATCAAATAAAAATAAAGTTTAATTTTCACTCCCCGACAACGGCGCCAAAAACTTGATGTGTCGTTATGTGGTGTATATTTTATTGATTTAAGTTTTAAATATATATTTTGCCGACTAAACCAAAAACAACACTTTAATGGGCAGTGTACCCGATCGGTAGTAGTTTTATGGTAAGTAGGGTGTCGAACACTTGAAGCGAGGTTAAATCTATCAATTTAATTAATATCTTGGTTATCTAATCTATGTTAATTCTATTCTATTCAAAACCTATGTCAGTCTTAATCCTAATTCTAACGAAAAAATGGGGGTTTTCAGCCTGAGAGACTGGCACGCTTTGGTTGGTGACAACAATCAATTCAAGGCACTTTAACCCACGCAAGTAAATAAACAAAAGATAAAAGAGAGGTCGAGCCAAATATAAGAAAACTATATTAACCATTATTAATCCGATTAGAAAGTTGGTTTGTTTATTTAGTGCAATGATTTCTTCTCTCGAGGCGGTATATCATTCTTAAGACTTAGGCATTACATCATCTTAAGACTTAGACACGTTAATCCTGTCACAATTAAAGCATTCGCATAAAGCATCCTTATTTGCTGATTATAATCTATCTTAGGAAATAAAGCAATGGTGATCTTGTTATACCCTAGCTCATAGAAACTTTACCCACTTATCGCTTAATGGTGATTTATACACTAGGAGTCCACTTGTCCAACTATCCAATGGAATCAGAACGTTATTTGTTAAATTATCTAGGTTCACCTTCTAGTCAACACGATCAATAAACCAATGGCAATATCTAATTAACTAGTTAATCCCGAAGCATTTCTTAGACACAGATTTAGAAGGACAATATTTATGATCCTATGATTCTAGATGTATAAACAACTATATGGAGAGGAATCCCAGACTCTAGATTTACTTGGTTTGTATCACTAGATCTAGTTGAATGATAGGTCGCATACAAAAGCGCGTAAACAAGTATAAATTGATAAACATAAACAAGCATTCAACGATAAATCAAGAAATCAAGATAAACAAATACCAAACATTCAGATCTTCATAATAATGGCTAATACCCGAAGGTATTAGCCTTCAAACGTCATAATAAATACAAAATCAATTATTTAGCCAAGGTAAACTAACCGAGTTAATGAATGATACCAAAAACTCAATGATTACTAAAATATATAGGACTCTACTCAGTTGTCTCCTAGAAATTTGATAGAAAAAACCCACCCTCTAATCAATAAAAATATAAAAATCAACAAAAAACAAACATCTAAAAAAACAATTAAAAAAAAAAATCAAATTAAAAAAAAAAAAACCCCCAAACAAAACAAAAATCCCAAAAAATTAAAAAAAAATAAAACATAGGTGATCGACCTCTTCTACACTTTTTTCTCCTCTAAAAAATCGGACTTTTATTGTTTAGGTATCAAGAATATGATTTAGCACACTTAAAACTCATTTTTGAGTTTTGTATTTATAAGGTCTGGAAGTCGGTTTGATACGGTGTATCTAAGGATTGGATACGGCGTATTGGGGATTTGGTGTAGGGACCACGCTTGATATCTTCCAGAATATTATATTCATTCCATATTTCCAATATGGCGTATTGGTCTTCTAGATATGACATATTGAGCTTTATTCCTTTGTGGTCTTTGGTGAATGCAGGCACGGATACGCCGTATCTTCCTTGATGGATACGACGAATTGGTCTTCAGAATAGTAATCTTCAAAATATCTTTATTTAAGCTCCAGAATGTGCGCCTTTTGCTAATATTCACCAATTACTCCATAATTACTGCAATTCTCAAATATAAATGATTAAGTAACAATTCTTTGCAATAACTATACAAAATAGGTTAATAATATAGGATAAATGATACTATAAAATAGACATTATTTGATGTAATCAAACACCTATGGTGGAAAAGAATAAACTGGATGAAGATTTACAGGGGACACCAGTTGATGCTACACTTTACCATGGCATGATTAGATCCCTCGTGTATCTGACATCCAGCAGACCCGACCTTATTTATACAGTCTGCTTATGTGCCCGGTATCAGGAAAAGCGTACCGAAAAGCACTTAAATGCGGTTAAGTGGATCTTTCGATACCTAAAGGGAACCATTAACATGGGACTCTGGTACTTAAAGGATACTGTTATGTCTCTAACAGCATATGCAGACGCAGATCAGGCGAGGTGTCAGGACACTAGACGTAGTACATCAAGAGCGCTCAATTCTTAAGTGATAAACTTGTTAGCTGGTCTTTTAAGAAGCAAAAGAGCACTGCGATTTCGAGTACGAAGGCCTGAATTTATTCGCCTATTGAGGTGTTAGTGCTCAAATTCTCTCTTGGATGCCGATCACAGCTCAATCAGACTATGGTTTACATTCAAATAGCTTCTCTGTACTGACGACAACAAAAGTACAATTGCTCTATGCTGTAACAACGTTCAACACTCTAGAGCAAAGCACATTGATGTACGCTACCATTTTGTAAGGATCAAGTGGAGAGTGGAATAGTGAAACTTTACTATGTTCGGACGGAATATCAACTGGCTGACATATTCACCAAACCATTGCCAAGAGAAAGATTCAACTTGTTGATCTAAAAGCTGGGTATGAGAAGCATGTCTCTGAAAACGCTAAAACGTCTGACAGAGGAAGATGAGTAATTGTGGTAACTCGTGAAATATCCTGTGTATTATATGTATATAAGAAAATCAGAAAACCCCAAAAAGATTTTTCATTTTATATAATTTTTTTAAAAAAGACATACAAAATTAAAAAATAAAAAATACAAAAATTAATTTACATGACATGTTTTCTAGAATCGATAATATTTACGGCCTTAGAAATGCCATTTAATAATGGCACAAAGCTGTAAATAAAGTTTGGATAGAAAATATGTCGCATGGCTTGCTATTATTTCAGATAGCAACCCGATCATCATCTTAGAGGCAAGTATTTCAAAAAGAAAACTTGGCCTCACAACGGGAAATGAATTTTTCTTGGGAATGCATCACTTCACATTCATTCACAGGCTTGTGTTTACTTTGCAACACAACCCGTGCTTTCTATATCAAATAAGTGTACGTGTCAGTGCATTTATTTATGTAAACGAGAGAAATCTTGTTTTTAATGGTGTTGTTTTTTTAAGAAAAATAATTCAAAATATCAGTTTCTCATTTGAAAACATTTTTAAAAGAAGTTTCTATCACTAAAACAATGTCTACAGCTCTTTAAATAGAAAACGGGACATTATTTGAGGGGGAGAAATAGTGAAATTCTTTCCAAATGATCTTTCAAAAAGTCATGCAGAATAAAATGGAAATTTTTTTATCAATAATGAATTATCAATTAAAAGGGGGTTAATGTATTTGTAACTCAAGTGCTTAAGATGTTATTGGCTTTATCTTTTAGGGACTAAATGACAAATTATAGGATTTATAATCTTAGTTATCAATTTAAGGGACTCAATATGACATTTCTAGAACTAGTTTAGACTTAACACTATGTTTAAAAGGAAAATAGAATGTGTTATAAACAACGAGGACAAGTCTTGCCATTTATGAAAACTTAGCCGGTTATATTAATTTTCTAACACATTTCGCTCACTCACACAAAATTCAAAACACTTAACACATTTCTCTCTCTCGTGCACATTTTGCTCCATTCAAACGTGTAAATCAAATCGGTTTTTAAGGCGAAAGGTACTCACCCACTCGTTCCTAATACATTTCTCATCACGTAGGTAAATCTAATTAGATTAAATCTCACTTTATCACTCTTAATCATTTAAAAACGAATTAGGGTTCATAATTTAAAAGTTGAGGTTTATGTCTAATTGATTGAGGGGTTTTGTGCGTTAGGGTGCGTCTTATATGATTTTAAAACATTTTTGCATATCTTTTAACCATATGAGAGATATGATGATCATTGTGACGGGTATATAAGCGAAACATGTGTGGATAGTTATTTGGTTGTGGGTTTGGGTTAAGAAGCATCATATGAACGTTCTTGTGATATTTAAAAATGTTCTTGGTTCCTTAGAAACCCTTTTAATTGGAAAAGTTGTTTTCTAGGGTCGTTTCATCAAAGATTGTTTAAGTTTTGCTTATATGGTATGCAAAGTGTGTTTGTAATCTGATGTTGTCTCCTAAGTGCTTAGTATTTGTCCTAAATGGTCCTTATCATGTTTTCCATGAGTGCATTCCCTTTGTGTGCTCGAATTTTGAATAGCTTGCTTAAAATGTTGTTTAATGTTTGTGGAAATTGATTTTGTGGTGCTATTATTAATATGCGAGGATTGTTATATATGCTTAAAGGTTTTAGCTTGGTAAAACTTGAGTTAAGTTAAGTAGCTTTAAATGAAGCGAAACACGTTTTGTTGAATGAAGCGAAACATGTTTGCTTGAATGTAGCAAAACATGTTTTTCTGAGCGAAACATGTTTTTATCAATTTCAAGCAAAACATGTTTCTTTCAGTCTAAGCGAAACATGTTAGTTTATTCTAAGCGAAACATGTTAGGTTTATCCGAGCGAAACATGACTGACCTTGTCTGAGCGAAACATGTTAAGTTATTTTTAAGCGAAACATGCACAGGTACATTTTCAAGCGAAATATGACATAATTATGAAAAGAAACTCTGCCTAAATTTTTTAAAATTTGTGTATTACTTGCTTATGGTGCCATGTTTCATAATATGTCATGCTTGAATGTTCATTTGTTGCTCTCTAATTTAATGCGTGTCCTAAGTTCCCTTAGAAATGTCATGTTGACTACTTTGTGTTGATTTTTGACTATTGACCTTAGTTGACTTATTCATTGAGTGTGGTAATTCTATCATGTTTGCATGAAACCAAATCATAGACCAATCATATCATCAAAGGATAACAACAATAAACCAGTAAAATATATATCTGTTGTATATATAAACTGTAGTGGTTAATTCTTAAGCAGAATCATGAATCCTAAAGAAAAACAACAAGTTGCTGCTCGTGATGATAAATGGATTCCATTCTCTAAG
>BQNB010109501.1:0-22739 GCA_026074375.1 Tanacetum coccineum
TTACGATCCCACATCGACCAAGTATGGAATTGGTTGGTGGTTTATAAGTCTAGGTGTCCCCTACTCTTACAAGCTAGCTTTTTAAGTGAGTTCTACACTTGTACTTATGAACCAATATGAGCCTAATATGAGATAGGTTCATATCAACTAATATCAGAGCTAGCCCTTCCTTTCGAAGTTCCAACTCTCGGAGTGGTGGCTTGGACCCAAAAAAAGAAGGGTGTCAACCGTGACCAACATAGCCGTGTAGAGTGGTGGCTTGGACCCAAAAAGAAGGGTGCCAACCGTGACTAATATAGCCGTGACCAACGAGGACGTTGGTTCTTCAAAGCGTGGGGTATTGTTACGATCCTGTATGGAATTGGTTGGTGGTTTATAGGTATAGGTGTCCCCTTTCTTACAAAGAAGGGTGTCAACCGTGACCAACATAGCCGTGTAGAGTGGTGGCTTGGACCTAAAAAGAGGGGTGCCATCCGTGACCAACATAGCCGTGACCAACGAGGACGTTGGTTCTTCAAAGCGTGAGGTATTGTTACGATCCCACATCGACCAAGTATGAAATTGGTTGGTAGTTTATAAGTCTAGGTGTCCCCGCCTCTTACAAGCTAGCTTTTTGAGTGAGTTCTATACTTGGACTTATGACCGATACGAGCCTAGTATGGGATAGGTTCGTATCATCTTGCTCAAAGTAAAGTCGAAGTATTCTGCCATGTTTTAATTTTACAGACTTGGTAATGGTTGATAGTTCTTAGCAAAGATCATATACAAAGTACAGTCGGTGCTGTTTGTTTATTAAGAGGCTCTGAATCTGAATCTGAACGGCACATCTGAATCTGAATCTGAGGCGTAAATGTCTGAATCTGAATCTAACAAGACTGTTTGTTTTTTTAAACGTCTGAATGTTGTACGGTTTCAATCTTACAAAATATAAACACATTCGTACATTTAAAAAAACATTTGAGTATAAGTATCATATTCGTACATTTTAAACGTCATAATCTAAAACATTCAAGGACATTGTGTCGTAATTGAATCTCGTAATTTTATATGGTTGGACATCTTCATCGACAACATTATCATGTTGTAAATTGCTACTATCATATACTTCAAGGTAATCATATAAAGAGGAAAAGTCATCGCTTAAGCGTTTAAAGACGTTACGTTTTAGTTGAACAATATACTCATCGCTTAAGCGTTTACAAAATACGACATGGATGAAGGCTAAAAAACAAACAGCACAAAATATGACAACATGCATGAATAAGGCTTATGGCTATAAAAAGTGAGGCATATAAATATCATATATCTAGGGGTGTGCACGGTTCGGTTTGTGTCGGTTTTTGCCTAAAACCGAAACCAAACCGAAATATTCGGTTTCTATAAAACCTAAAAATGAAACCGTTCGGTTTTTGGCGGTTCGGCTTTCTGGTTTTGGTTCGGTTTTTTCGGTTTCAAACTGTTTATATTTGAGTGTGTTCAATTTATACAAACAAACATGTTTTATGTTGAATTTTTTTTGTCAATTTGGCTTAATAATGTTTTCCCCAAATTTCTACAATTACACATATATAAATGAGACACACACACATGCAAATGAAAATACGCATAGTATGATCATTGTCACATATATAATGATATATTGTCAAGTAAATAACGTACATGACAAACACACATATAAACATTAATTTATTTATTTATATTATATAATTATATATTATTATATAATAAAACTAGTTCGGTTCGGTTTTTGGATGAAAACCGAAACCGAACCGAAATTTTTCGGTTTTTGAAAAAGTAAAAACCGAACCATCGGTTTCTAGATTCGGTCGGTTATTTCGGTTCTTTTTTTTGGTTTTCGGTTTGGTTTTGGGTTTTTCGGGTTTTTCAGCTCACCCCCTACATATATCTACATAAAAACAATGGACAACATGTTCAGAATTTCCACAAATGTGTAATATTTTACTGTGATTGAAACAAAGAGACCACCGACGAAAATACAAATATTTTTAATTAAACTTATAATAAGTGATTAGAAATAACCTGATGAGAGGAAACATTTTTTTCCTTTTATTAAATGCTCCTAAACCAACCTGATGAGAAAGAAATATTTTTTTTCCTTTTATTAAATGCCAACAAGAGACATTAAGATACCCCTGTCAAGTCTAGACCATTAAGATGTTTTTACATCTGACCGCGTCTGAATGAAAAAGAAAAAACAAACGGTCTAAACGGCCAAAACATCTGACCGGTTCAGAGGTTTGGCTCATTAAGAGCATGTTAAGACATTTAGGAAAAAAAACAAACACCGCCGAAGCAATATGTCATGTTTTTCAAATGCAGGTACATATGTGTGTCAAGATTCAATCACTAATGACATGTTTAACTGTAAGCCAAAGGCCTGTTTGCAAACTCCACTAACAATCATTTTGCGCATGTTGTCATCAAAAGTCTGTTTACTGTATGTTAACAGATTTTAGGTTTTTTCCTCGGGTAAAAGCGATAAATACTCTATGTACTCACCCGTTTGACTTATTTTACTTTACGAATTTTTAAATGGTTCATTATACACTATGCCACGTCAGCTTTTTTACCTGTAACTTGTACCCGTTTACTTTTTTACCGGTTATATTTGTTGACCGTTTACTTTTTGCCAGCTCTCACTATTTCGATAACACGTGTAAAAGCTATAAGAAACAAGTTAAAAATACTCATGCATGAAAAAAAGTCATCTTCTTCTCCAAAGCATTTTGAACGCACCCCTGTTTCTTTTCTTTTTACATGTTCGGTTTCGATTGCGTTTTAGTTAATTGCAACATGACTAGTCTATCATCTTTATCACTTTTTCCCTTTGTTTGTTGATGCTTTAAGTCCGGAGACTAGTCGAATTAGTGGAGAAGTACCTGTTTTGCTTGAAACTGAAAACAAAAATAATGCCATAAAGGTTATATTCGAAAAGGAAAGTGATAATTCACATATGATTACTAGCTTTGGAGCCGAGCAAGTCGTTTTAGTGCGTGATGAAATTCAGAAAGAGAAGGTAGTCAACATCGTTGGGAAGAATTGAAGATTGGGGGTTCTATAATTGGTGAATTAGGGTTTTTTGGGAGTGAATAGGGTTAGGGTTCATACATTTTGGGGGAAATGAAAACTAAATAAAAGAAAACGAAATTATATAATCCATATATACTAATTCCAGGGATTCAAAGTAAAAGAAAACGAAATAACATTTCCACGTAACCAGTAAACTTGTTATTGCCGGTTTCACAGTGTATAATGAACCATTTAAAAATTCGTAGAGTATAATAAGTCAAACGGGTGAGTACATAGAGTATTTATGGCTTTTACCCTTTTTCCTCATCCCTCAAAACTAAACAAGTTTGATGAAAGAAATTTGGCAAAAACTACTAACTAAGCATATGAACCCAGGTCAACTAAAAAAATCTTTTATGGAGTTCATCACTGATTCTGTACATTCCCACCACTTGGTGTAGTAGTTGGATTGCTTAATGAACAAAAACTGCATCTTTAACGTAACTAGAGTGCTAGTCATCTTATGCTTGACCATAAAAACCGACATAAACGTCACTTTAGTTTTCATTTTTTTCAAGAATCACTACAACATTCGATGCTTTCCCCAGCAACATTCCAACCTTTTCGCCAGCGACATGTCGCTAAATCTTCGAAGATCTGGTGATCAGTATTGCATTCCTTTTATAGTAAAGTCAAATAACTCATGCACATGTATTCGAATATAAGCACTTCAAGATGCTTAGTGTTTGCCTTCTGGCCTTAGCTAAAAGCCATGCATGCAAGTGATGTATACAGCTAATTTAGTTGATATATTCTTAACTTTTTCTGTCAATTTCAGATGCCCCTTTCTGCCTGAAGTCTTGCGATTTCTTGCTAAGCACCTCAAGGTAATTGTGCGCATTCTACGGTTTAATGCCAGACTAGCTGTAGTCTTGATATTAATTTAGAATTATGAATGTTTAATATATGTAGCCCCTTTAAAGTGTAATATAATGATACCACTGCGTGCCCGTTTCGGCCTACTTGAAGATAGTTGGAAACTTGGAATTGCTTGTCGGCCACATTACAGTTCCATGCATGTCAATGATCCAATAAGGCTCCCAAGGACAGAATAGCCCAATGGACCCCTACTTGACATCTCAATGAATATTTGAAGGAGGCATCAAATAGTCTAAAAGTGACTACCAAAGTCAACTCCAAAGCAAGATTGTGGCCATTGGTTGAAGAATGATATTCCTTTTACTCCGTGTTTTATTCCGTCTTCTACATCTGGCTAGGTATATAGAATTGGATTCATATAATCTAGCAACTGGATGTATTCCACATCATGGGAAGTTGGAAAGAAATAGAAAAAAAGAATAGCATTATGCAATTTCATAGACCAATGATAATGTATTTTCTATAAAAAGGCTGGTTTCCTCAAACAAGTAATGCAGATCAGATTTTGAAAGAGATTAAGGAGAAGGTCTTACATGAATAGAAGAGCACTCTCGTTTGGTAGCCAAGGATGGCTTGCCTCATCCTAAATCAAGGTGATAAAAAATAAGACCTTGTGTTGAATTATGATCAGGCAGTCAGTCTTTGGCTAACTTGACAGGCTCTTCTTTCTCATGTTAGACCGTCTCTTTTACATGACAAGAGTGGCTGTAGATGAGACAAATGCCGTAAATTATACCACATTGCAAAAAAATATAGTTTTAGTTTTTCAGTACTTGTTCATAGGTGTTCATATGTCTTTATACATCATTCCGTCAAAGCTGGCCGGTTTCACAAAGCAGATTGAACTTATCTAGCAAATTCTTGTTTCTTTATGAGAATTAGCGACTGAAACTAATCATATTTTTTTGACAGGACTCGCATTAGTTTTGTTAGCTTCTTATATCTAGCATGTGAAACTTAACTGAGTCATAATTGGTGTGTGCCTGCTTTGAAGATGCATGATGTTGGCCAAATGCAGTTATCTAGAAAGCAAACCAAAGATTACCACGTGCATGTAAGCGTCAAAGAATATACACACAGAAATATGATCAAATTGTTTGAGGTGACTTTTATAGCAAGGCAAAAAGCAGCATCAAAACTGCATATCTGTAAATAAATAAGATTCTGTATTTATCTGTTTCATTAATTTAGCTGGCTAAGCAAAATTATTGATAGGACATACATACTCTTTGATACCATTAATTAATTACTAGATTTTTATGGAAAATCAAACCACAAATAGATAGATAATGCAATGGATGCACCAAAGTGTGCCCAATTTCTTGCATATAACCAGGCTGCACTAGCAACACTGTTAGCTTTAATTTTAGTGAACCCGTACCCGCACCTGTTTATAATTTCCAAACCCGTATCCGCCCCAATACCCGATGGGTACCCGGTTAGTATTATCCATCGGTTTTTCGGGTTTACCCACGGGTTTCGGTTATCCGCAAAATATTCGTTGGACATGAACAATGTAAGAAAAATATGATTTCACTCATGGACAGTATAAAAAATATGCTTAAGTATGAAGTTCGAAAATCATAAAATGATCAATACACAGTTACACTCTCATTACTATTGTAAGGATTTCAAGTTAAATAATTATGTATACAAGTCCAATGGATAATTAAATGATTAAATAAACAAACAATTAATGTATTAAAGATAAAATAAAATAGATAAAAGAATAACCTTGAGACATAAACTCCGAAGATGAAAGAACTGATATGAGAATTGAAGAGTCGGGCGTGACTAATTGTTTGTAATTACCAAGATATGGTTGATAAAAATCTTTTAGAAAACGAGTAGTCAAATATTTTGTACACGGCTAGGAGCCCAAATTTCCCTTATATAAAACGGCAATAAAAGCGGGTACGGATTCGGGTAAACGGGTACGGGTACGGATACGGGGCGGGTATTACCAGAACCCGCAACCGAACCCGTACCCGAAAAAAAAAATTCTACCCGAACCCGTATCCAAACCCGACAACCTGTCCCCGAACCCGACCCAACCGGTTTGGGTTTCGGTTTTCCCCATCGGTTTCGGGTGCTTTTGCCATCCCTAGACATACTCTTTGATACCATTAATTAATTACTAGATTTTCAAGGAAAATCAAACCACAAATAGATAGATAATGCAATGGATGCACCAAAGTGTGCCCAATTTCTAGCGTATAACCAGGCTGCACTAGCAACACTGTTAGGCTTAATTTTATATAAGTCAAACAAGAATGTTATCGTTCTTATTAGTCGTAATTAGTCTTGTTAAATAATAGGCTAGTCGGGTTAAATAGGTTTGGATTTTAATCTAATATTGTCCGTGTTTCAGGCTCAAAACCCAAGATAAGCCAAGCATGGGAATCTGCTAAATCGCCTTGCACTGGGAATCTGCTAAATCGCCTTCCAATTCCAAATTGCTAAATCGCCTTCCACTAATACGAAACTCAAATTTTTCAAAACACAAAAAGATTCACTTTTGATCGTTTTTCCCTAAAATTTCTTGTACAATTAGTATTACTAAGCCTATAGGTAGCTTAAAAATGCAAACTGTACGGTTTTTAAGCAAAAAATTTTGAAATCAAGAATTGTACTTTCTAAGACTTTTTAAACACAAAATGCACAAAAAATAATGTTTTTCTTGATTCTAAGCTTGTACACCTATATCTAAAGATACTACATTAGATTACCTATGTAAATGATCTTTTAGTGTAAAATAAAGCTTCAAAACCAAGAGAAGAACAAAGATGAGGCTACGCTTTAAATACAAACGAAACAAAACAAACATAAAGACTAAACAAATCACTCCACGGCTCTTGATACCACATGTTAAGATATGATTTCATCATCTCAAAACACAAAATAAGAGAAAATCTTAGAGAGAGAAAGAACTAGAGAGAGAAAGTAAAAGAAAGAAAAATGGTTGATTACTAAAAGAGAAAAATGAGAACCAACACCCTCCTAACATGCTAGGAGGGTTGTATTTATACTACTAGATACATGGACCCTTGTTTGGGTCGTTTGGCTTTATCTTGGGCCGAACTAATGGGCTTTAGCCCGACACCTAGGCCCAATTAGCTTAAATGAATTCCCGTAAACTATGTTTTCCTATACAAGGCTCGGGAATATATAATGACCATCACTTTACATAAAAACACGGCTAACACCATCAACCTCCTCATCTCAGTCTCATTTGATCTTCAAAATTCCAAAAACACCTAGTGAAACCTATTCAAACAAGACACAAAGAAGAACCGCTCGCATTAGTGTACGACCATGTTGTTTGATCAATCTCACATCATCCAATGAATCATCCCCTCTTAGAAACTTCTCACCACCAAATGACTACAATGTTGCTCCTCCGTCTACTCCTCTCGAGTCACCACCTAAAACACCTTTGGACCCACAAGCCATCTCTCCAATCGAACCACTTAACACTCCTAAGGTCACACCACCACCCCTCACTACACCAGCACCGACACCAACTCAACCATCCAAACAAACACCACCACAAGCCACCAACATAGAGCCCCTCGAGCTTATCTTTACCAAACCACCTACATCACCTCACCCATACTTTGACACCTTGGAGGATCTACCCCCAAAAAACAACCAATCCACCTCGACTAGCATCGTTCGATTCCATTGAATGCTTGGCAAGCCAATCTCCACCTCTAGCTGACATCATGGATGTTGAACCACCTCTACCACCATTTCCACCATAATTCCCCCCACAACAAACTTTCTTACCACTCGACCAATTCGTGTGAATGGTCCTCCACCACCACCTATTCGCCACGAACATCTCTGTGAGCATTGCCAATGCACACAAACCATTGTCTATGAAGTAAGGGATGAGATGCGAATTATTCTCAACCACATCCTCGACCGCCTCAATGCCATCACCCACCAAAATAACTCCCATTAAACATTGGTGTGGAATATGCAAGTATCTAGGAGTATTTTATTTTCTCTTTGTATTTTTCTAGTTTTATTTTTAGGATTATATTTAAAGAACAATCCTTGTTCTTATTTTTTACTTCTTGCATGTGGCTAAAAGTCACTTCATTTAGTTTATTTTTTATTACAAGAATTTAAGTTCTATACCTTGGCTTACACATTTTATTTATTATGTTTATGCAGCATTTGGTTGTTCATTCCCTTTATCATTTTGGACTTTATTGACTAGGTACCATTATCACTTTGATGCTTCTGTTCAATGTCTTATATTAAATGTGTACTAACCGCTTTTAACTTTTCTTTAGGCATTTGAATATGATTATTTTCAAATAACCGGATCCCTTCGCTAGTGAAGGGCGGATCTCTTTTAAAGGTATCCGATTGATCCGGGCATTCAGAGAACATAATACGAATTGTTTTGTTCATTTCGCACTAACACTTTTCCTTTATAGGTTATATATATATACTCTCCAAGCTAGGAGGAGCTCATATCATATTAATTGCAGAAACCATTTCTTCTTGTAGCTTTAAAAATTTATTTGGATTACTTAATGCCCTCATTAAGGGGGAGCTATCGTCAAGAGGGAGCAGTGCATTTGGAATTCTTTCCAAACATTAGTGTTATATATACTCTCTGACCATTGCATTTTAGTTAGTTTCTATTCAACGCTCTTTTTGTTTCGACAAAAAAGGGAGAATGAAATAAAAACTAAAATTCAAAATTTATAGATTTTAAATTTTTACTTACAATAAATTTATGTTTTGTCATCAACAAAAAAAAGAGATTGTTAATACAAATAAGCCGTAAAAATGTTTATTTATATTTTACGATCTTTTTATGTTTTGTCGATAACAATCATAAAATCATTTTAAGTAAAAAATAAAATTCATAAGTTTTAAGCCAACAGTTTTTGAACTCTTCATATTTATCATACATCAAACTACATATATTTTAATTAATACTTAAGGTTTTGTACATAGGGCCATTTACTTAAATAGACCGAGAAGATCCCTAATTTCCAAATAATAGGACATTTAGGGAAAAATTTCAAAAATAGGCTTCAAAAATGCACGATTTTTGGTTTTTGCACGATTTTTTGCTTTTTTTGAGTAAAAAACACTAAAAAACATTTTTTTCCTTTTATTAAATCCTCCTAAACTAGCCTGATGAGAAATAATTTTTTTTCCTTTTATTAAATGCCAACAAGAGACATTAAGATACCCCTGTCAAGTCTAGACCTTTAAGATGTTTTTACGTTTTTACATCTGACCGCGTCTGAATGGAAAAGAAAAAACAAACGGTCTAAACGGCCAAAACATCTAATCGGTTCAGAGGTTTGGCTCATTAAGAGCATGTTAAGACATTTAGAAAAAAAAACAAACACCGCCGAAGCAATATATCATGTTTTTCAAATGCAGGTACATATGTGTGTCAAGATTCAATCACTAATGACATGTTTAACTGTAAGCCAAAGGCCTGGTCACTTCATGATCTTGCCATATCTAGAGAAAATCTAGAGAAAATTCAAATTTGGTGATCAGTGGGCCGGATCCCTTAACATACACTGGCTGGATACGTTGGATCTGGGTGAATAGTGGTACTTTTGCCAATAAATAGCAAGCAAACTCTCACCATTTTCTCACCCATTCTCATATACTCTTCCTTACATTATCATAGCATTATACTAACCTTTGATCTCAGATCAAAATCATAGTTTAGGAAATTAAGTCTTACCATGCCCTTTGCTGATTCTTCTTAGCTGAGCAACATACTCAGATAGGTTGTTGATAGCTTCAACCTTTTACAATAGTAAGAATATATGTCAGTATCATTTTATATACATTTGTACAACTACCTAGGATGAATAGGAAAATAACTCAAGTGAAATTTGATATTTACCTGCTAACCAAGAAACTCGCTTTCTACAAAATCGGCTAGTTGCACATGATTGTTCCTGCTAGCCACATATTTTCATAGCATATATGCATATAAAAAACAAAAGAAACTTCAAGGTAGTATTTCAAAGTGGCAAACGCAGAAGGTGGTCGATAAAATGTGGATGAATTTGGTGGGAAGAATCTTCAATAGCTGATTAAAAAAATAATATGGCTGGTGCTTAACTCTTTTTTATTATTAAGCATAAGCACATAAGCAGCCTAAAAATTAATGATTTCAAAAAAAGTGTTCGGGTTTGCTTTTTCAGGATCAATTATAAAATCTCTTCATTACATTTCAATATAGCAGATCTGCTGCATTGAGGGCATTTGGGATTCCAAACAGCTCATTGAGAAACGATTAAGAAGCTTGAAAGCGGACAAAAAGTGTTTGTGTCAACCCAATGTGACCCAAACAACATGTATTTCGACACGTTTTTTAGATTACTTATCTTGACCCAATACCCAACTCACCAACATGAATCGAGAGGGAAAATAAATACCTTTCGCTTCAAGACATGTTGCTTTTCAAGCTCTTTCTTAATCCTTTTTTGATTTGCTTCAACCTCCTTTGCTATTCTCGCTTTCAACCCATTATCATTCATTTCTTCCCGCACTCTCATAGCTTCATCCAAACAACTAACTACCTAAAAAGATGTCAAAATTAGAAATTTTCATAACCTTCAAACAACACTTATATCTCAAATTGATCCAAAATTTTAATAGGAGGAATCTCAAAGCCGTGTAAAACATTCGAAAGAGTCATAAACGAATTCACTAAACCTGATGCAAGCTTCTATGTGTTCCCATTCGTTTGGATAACATTGCAAAGGCTGAAGCAACACGCGACTTCCCCTTCAACTATTTTAGCCGGCTAAATTGTCCAGTCGGACACTTGTAACCTGAGAATCCCCCTACGAAAGAATGTAGCTGGCACTTTGGAGGACGGTAAGAAACGGCATAATGGCACGCTTGCCAATTACCGGTAGCATAAGCGGTCCAATATCTTCCGATGCTTTGGCAGTTGATCTGTACTTGACCTTTCCCTATACTGCTCATGTCTAAACACAATAGCTCGTCTCCCATAGGTGCATTGAAGGTGGCCTGAAAACCAATTCAAAATATTAGACATTTATAGTCCAGTTGTGATGGCTTATGGCATGGAACTTGCCTCAAACATGATTGAATTTACCTTGTACGGTGTGAGTGGCCGCTATTCCGGGGCAATAGGATAACCCTACAACCATTCAATTGATGACAGATTATCCGCTGACATAACATCTGTTGCCTGACCTTTAAAACCCGTTTGTTAAAACAAAGAACCAACCATCAAGGCTATATACCTATAGTTTTAGTACACGACAAATCGACAATTACATATTAAGGCTGAAAACTTACAATGGAATCACGCCCATCATCTTGCCTGCACATGATCCATGGAACATCAATGTTTAGTCCTACAAAAACATTATCCCCGCATTTTGAATAGGCTCGAGCCGGATCCTCAAGCTATACTCCAATTTGTCTGTATTAAACCTGCTATAATCAAGTGATAAGATTTCACTTAATGGCAGTTTCTACCTGTTTTTGACCCATTTACCTAAATTATACTAACATATATTGATACATGGGTGATTGGTGTTTATGGGAAAAAATTACCACCAAATTTAATTGATTATCATTTGGTATATGTTTTGCGACCTTCACTATATGTAGCTAAATAAATCAATATCCATTTTCCATCTGAAATAAGTCGACATTTATTGCGTGCCATAACAAATGATCAAACCTTGCCACTAACTAAATTCTTATAAAAAAAAAATTAAGCACCCAATATTTATTCAACACGAAACCTTACTTTTCAGATTATGAGGATATTCAAACTTTTAAAAGCTCATAAGCTCAATTTTTTTACCTATGAGCTTATAGCTAATGTAAGCTCATAAAGCTCAAGCTAATAAGCTCATTGGCCTAAAAATTGGAACTTGGTAGATTTTCAAAAGTTGAAAAACGCCATAAGCAGACCAGATGAGTATAAACAAACACCACCTAAACTACCTCAACGTCCTATCATTCTTCTTAACCACCAATTTTATTCCACTTTATGACATAATAACACATTTTAAAATTCAATCAAAAAAAATTAACTGCCCATCAGAAATATTAGAATTCATACTAATTCACAATTAACCCACCATTTGCATCCATTTTCCCCTAATTTACAAAATCAAAATAAAAGAAAAACCCTGAGAATATATAAGAACACATAAAATCAAGAATTTAATTATGATTAATAAACTTACATAACTGATTTGATTTAGACAGATTTTGTTGCATGCAATTTTTGCTCCATCTTCATAAGAATGAATTAGTTTTTTTCTGGAATTGGGTTATGGGTTTTTGGGCATCCAATGAAGATTTAAGATATGGTGGGTTACATAGTTATTTTTTCAATAGTGAGAGCCGGAAGAAGCTTCAAAAAGATGTGAAGAAGATGAAGTCGGTGGAGGGGAGAGACATGTGCAGGTTCTTGTATTAATTTAGTGTGTGTTTGAGTTTGATGAATCAGAAGGACACGTGCCCTACCAAAAACCGGGTATAACTCAATAGGGGGGAAAAGAGGGATGTTCGGAGTTAGGTCAGGCGGGTTCTATTAAATGCATTAAATTGATGCCTCGGGATGACAATCCTAACCTTTAGTATAAAGGTATAATAGTTTGTTATATTACTCATTCTTCTACACTGACTCATTTATGTGCAATCTATTGATATGGTTTGTTACTAATAACTTTAGTTAGGGGAAAACACTCTTGTTTTCCACCAAATGTTTTGTGGAAAATAAGAAAAACAGAGATTGCGTTCAAATAGGTGTTTTCTAACAAAATTCTCTACAAAACACAAAACATGTCTTTCCCAACTTAACAATGGAAACTACAAAACAATTTTTTTCCTTGTTTTCTTTGGAACCCCTTTGTTTTCTTGAGAATTAGAATAATATTACATAAATGCGTTTTTTATGTTTTGGGGACAATCAAAACTCCTCTTTTTTTTACAAATTTGAAAACACAAAACTAGAAATTTTTTTCTCTAACTAAACGCACCATAAATCTTTCTTTTTTTCCAAATGCATATACTATATGCACGTATCCTTATATATGGGGAAGCATAAGATTTTCATCATACATATCTTGTGTTACGATCCCACATCGACCAAGTATGGAATTGGTTGGTGGTTTATAAGTCTAGGTGTCCCCTACTCTTACAAGCTAGCTTTTTAAGTGAGTTCTACACTTGTACTTATGAACCAATATGAGCCTAATATGAGATAGGTTCATATCAACTAATATCAGAGCTAGCCCTTCCTTTCGAAGTTCCAACTCTCGGAGTGGTGGCTTGGACCCCAAAAAAAGAAGGGTGTCAACCATGACCAACATAGCCGTGTAGAGTGGTGGCTTGGACCCAAAAAGAAGGGTGCCAACTGTGACTAATATAGCCGTGACCAATGAGGACGTTGGTTCTTCAAAGTGTGGGGTATTGTTATGATCCTGTATGGAATTGGTTGGTGTTTTATAGGTATAGGTGTCCCCTTTCTTACAAAGAATGGTGTCAACCGTGACCAACATAGCCGTGTAGAGTGGTGGCTTGGACCTAAAAAGAGGGGTGCCATCCGTGACCAACATAGCCGTGACAAACGAGGACGTTGGTTCTTCAAAGCGTGAGGTATTGTTACGATCCCACATCGACCAAGTATGAAATTGGTTGGTAGTTTATAAGTCTAGGTGTCCCCGCCTCTTAAAAGCTAGCTTTTTGAGTGAGTTCTATACTTGAACTTATGACCGATACGAGCCTAGTATGGGATAGGTTCGTATCATCTTGCTCAAAGTAAAGTCAAAGTATTCTGTCAAGTTTTAATTTTACAGACTTGGTAATGGTTGATAGCTCTTAGCAAAGATCATATACAAAGTACAGTCGGTGTTGTTTGTTTATTAAGAGGCTCTGAATCTGAATCTGAACGGCACATCTGAACTTGAATCTGAGGCGTAAATGTCTAAATCTGAATCTAATAAGACTGTTTGTTTTTTTAAACATGAATGTTGTACGGTTTCAATCTTACAAAATATAAACACATTCGTACAAATAAAAAACATTTGAGTATAAGTATCATATTCATACATTTTAAACATCATAATCTAAAACATTAAGGACATTGTGTCGTAATTGAATCTCGTAATTTTATATGGTTGGACATCTTCATCGACAACATTATCATGTTGTAAATTGCTACTATCATATACTTCAAGGTAATCATATAAAGAGGAAAACTCATCGCTTAAGCGTTACGTTTTAGTTGAACTATATACTCATCGATTAAGCGTTTACAAAATACGACATGGATGAAGGCTAAAAAACAAACAGCACAAAATATGACAACATGCATGAATAAAGCTTATGGCTATAAAAAGTGAGGCATATAAATATCATATATCTAGGGGTGTGCACGGTTCGGTTTGGGTCGGTGTTTGACTAAAACCGAAACCAAACCGAAATATTCGGTTTTTATAAAACCCAAAACTGAAACCGTTCGGTTTTTCGATTTTGGTTCGGTTTTTTGGTTTTTTCGATTTCCAACCGTTTATATTTGAGTGTGTCCAATTTATACTAACAAACATGTTTTATGTTGAATTTTTTTTGTCAATTTGAGCTTAATAATGTTTACCCCAAATTTCTACAATTAGACACATATAAATGTGATACACACACATGCAAATGAAAATACGCATAGTATGATCATTGTCACATATGTAATGATATATTGTCAAGTAAATAACGTACATGATAAACACACATATAAACATTTAAATATATATATATAATAATTCGACCCTCAAAATAAATATAAATTTAAAATTTTGATTTATTATTTATTTATTTATATTATATAATTATATATTATTATATAATAAAACTGGTTCGGTTCGGTTCGGTTTTTGGATGAAAACCGAAACCGAACCGAAATTTTTCGGTTTTTGAAAAAGTAAAAACCGAACCATCGGTTTCTAGATTCGGTCGGTTATTTCGGTTCTTTTTTTTTGGTTTTCGGTTTGGTTTTGGGTTTTTCGGGTTTTTCAGCTCACCCCCTACATATATCTACATTGTTTACATGTTCAGAATTTCCACAAATGTGTGTAATATTTTACTGTGATTGAAACAAAGAGACCACCGACGAAAATACAAATATTTTTAATTAAACTTATAATAAGTGATTAGAAATAAGAGGAAACATTTTTTTTCCTTATATTAAATGCTCCTAAACCAACCTGATGAGAAAGAAATATTTTTTCCCTTTTATTAAATGTCAACAAGAGACATTAAGATACCCCTGTAAAGTCTAGACCATTAAGATGTTTTTACATCTGATCGCGTCTGAATGAAAAAGAAAAAACAAATGGTCTAAACGGCCAAAACATCACATCTGACCAGTTCAGAGGTTTGGCTCATTAAGAGCATTGTTAAGACATTTAGGAAAAAAACAAACACCGCCGAAGCAATATGTCATGTTTTTCAAATGCAGGTACATATGTGTGTCAAGATTCAATCACTAATGACATGTTTAACTGTAAGCCAAAGGCCTGTTTGCAAACTCCACTAACAATCATTTTGCGCATGTTGTCATCAAAAGTCTGTTTACTGTATGTTAACAGATTTTAGGTTTTTTCCTCGGGTAAAAGCCATAAATACTTTATGTACCCACCCGTTTGACTTATTATACTTTACGAATTTTTAAATGGTTCATTATACACTATGCCACGTCAGCTTTTTTACCTGTAACTTGTACCCGTTTACTTTTTTACCGGTTATATTTGTTGACCGTTTACTTTTTGCCAGCTCTCACTATTTCGATAACACGTGTAAAAGCTATAAGAAACAAGTTAAAAATACTCATGCATGAAAAAAAGTCATCTTCTTCTCCAAAGCATTTTGAACGCACCCCTGTTTCTTTTCTTTTTACATGTTCGGTTTCGATTGCGTTTTAGTTAATTGCAACATGACTAGTCTATCATCTTTATCACTTTTTCCCTTTGTTTGTTGATGCTTTAAGTCCGGAGACTAGTCGAATTAGTGGAGAAGTACCTGTTTTGCTTGAAACTGAAAACAAAAATAATGCCATAAAGGTTATATTCGAAAAGGAAAGTGATAATTCACATATGATTACTAGCTTTGGAGCCGAGCAAGTCGTTTTAGTGCGTGATGAAATTCAGAAAGAGAAGGTAGTCAACATCGTTGGGAAGAATTGAAGATTGGGGGTTCTATAATTGGTGAATTAGGGTTTTTTGGGAGTGAATAGGGTTAGGGTTCATACATTTTGGGGGAAATGAAAACTAAATAAAAGAAAACGAAATTATATAATCCATATATACTAATTCCAGGGATTCAAAGTAAAAGAAAACGAAATAACATTTCCACGTAACCAGTAAACTTGTTATTGCCGGTTTCACAGTGTATAATGAACCATTTAAAAATTCGTAGAGTATAATAAGTCAAACGGGTGAGTACATAGAGTATTTATGGCTTTTACCCTTTTTCCTCATCCCTCAAAACTAAACAAGTTTGATGAAAGAAATTTGGCAAAAACTACTAACTAAGCATATGAACCCAGGTCAACTAAAAAAATCTTTTATGGAGTTCATCACTGATTCTGTACATTCCCACCACTTGGTGTAGTAGTTGGATTGCTTAATGAACAAAAACTGCATCTTTAACGTAACTAGAGTGCTAGTCATCTTATGCTTGACCATAAAAACCGACATAAACGTCACTTTATTTTTCATTTTTTTCAAGAATTTATGTATTGGGTCTAATGTCAATGGCATGTCGTTTCAAAATGTTGCACACACTTTTAAACAAATCTTTGAAGATCTGGTGATCAGTATTGCATTCCTTTTATAGTAAAGTCAAATAACTCATGCACATGTATTCGAATATAAGCACTTCAAGATGCTTAGTGTTTGCCTTCTGGCCTTAGCTAAAAGCCATGCATGCAAGTGATGTATACAGCTAATTTAGTTGATATATTCTTAACTTTTTCTGTCAATTTCAGATGCCCCTTTCTGCCTGAAGTCTTGCGATTTCTTGCTAAGCACCTCAAGGTAATTGTGCGCATTCTACGGTTTAATGCCAGACTAGCTGTAGTCTTGATATTAATATATGTAGCCCCTTTAAAGTGTAATATAATGATACCACTGCGTGCCCGTTTCGGCCTACTTGAAGATAGTTGGAAACTTGGAATTGCTTGTCGGCCACATTACAGTTCCATGCATGTCAATGATCCAATAAGGCTCCCAAGGACAGAATAGCCCAATGGACCCCTACTTGACATCTCAATGAATATTTGAAGGAGGCATCAAATAGTCTAAAAGTGACTACCAAAGTCAACTCCAAAGCAAGATTGTGGCCATTGGTTGAAGAATGATATTCCTTTTACTCCGTGTTTTATTCCGTCTTCTACATCTGGCTAGGTATATAGAATTGGATTCATATAATCTAGCAACTGGATGTATTCCACATCATGGGAAGTTGGAAAGAAATAGAAAAAAAGAATAGCATTATGCAATTTCATAGACCAATGATAATGTATTTTCTATAAAAAGGCTGGTTTCCTCAAACAAGTAATGCAGATCAGATTATGAAAGAGATTAAGGAGAAGGTCTTACATGAATAGAAGAGCACTCTCGTTTGGTAGCCAAGGATGGCTTGCCTCATCCTAAATCAAGGTGATAAAAAATAAGACCTTGTGTTGAATTATGATCAGGCAGTCAGTCTTTGGCTAACTTGACAGGCTCTTCTTTCTCATGTTAGACCGTCTCTTTTACATGACAAGAGTGACCGTAGATGAGACAAATGCCGTAAATTATACCACATTGCAAAAAAAGATAGTTTTAGTTTTTCAGTACTTGTTCATATGTGTTCATACGTCTTTATACATCATTCCGTCAAAGCTGGCCGGTTTCACAAAGCAGATTGAACTTATCTAGCAAATTCTTGTTTCTTTATGAGAATTAGCGACTGAAACTAATCTTATTTTTTTGACAGGACTCGCATTAGTTTTGTTAGCTTCTTATATCTAGCATGTGAAACTTAACTGAGTCATAATTGGTGTGTGCCTGCTTTCTGTAAATAAATAAGATTCCGTATTTATCTGTTTCTTTAATTTAGCTGGCTAAGCAAAATTATTGATAGGACATACATACTCTTTAATACCATTAATTAATTACTAGATTTTTATGGAAAATCAAACCACAAATAGATAGATAATGCAATGGATGCACCAAGGTGTGCCCAATTTCTTGCATATAACCAGGCTGCACTAGCAACACTGTTAGCCTTAAATTTATATATGTCAAATAAGAATGTTATCGGTCTTATTAGTCGTAATTAGTCTTGTTAAGTAATAGGCTAGTCGGGTTAAATGGGCTTGGATTTTAATCTAATATTGTCCGTGTTTTAGGCTCAAAACCCAAGATAAGCCAAGCCTGGGAATCTGCTAAATCGCCTTGGGAATCTGCTAAATCGCCTTCCAATGCCAAATTGCTAAATCGCCTTCTACTAATACGAAACTCAAAATTTTCAAAACACAAAAAGATTCACTTTTGATTGTTTTTTTCTAAAATTTCTTGTACAACTAGTATTACTAAGCCTATAGGCACCTTAAAAATGCAAATTGTATAGTTTATACTACTAGATCAGATTTACCTATGTAAATGATCTTTTAGTGTACAATAAAGCTTCGAAACCAAGAGAAGAACAAAGATGAGGCTACACTTTAAATACAAACGAAACAAAACAAACACAAAGACTAAACAAATCACTCCACGGCTTTTGATACCACATGTTAAGATATGATTTCATCATCTCAAAACACAAAATAAGAGAAAATCTTAGAGAGAGAAAGAACTAGAAAGAGAAAGTAAAAGAAAAAAAATGGTTGATTACTAAAAGAGAAAAATGAGAACCAACACCCTCCTAACATACTAGGAGGGTTGTATTTACACTACTAGATACATGGACCCTTGTTTGGGCCGTTTGGCTTTATCTTGGGCCGAACTAATGGGCTTTAGCCCGACACCTAGGCCCAATTAGCTTAAATGAATTTTCGTAAACTATGTTTTCCTATACAAGGCTCGGGAATATATAACGACCATCACTTTACAAAAAAACACGGCTAACACCATCAACCTCCTCATCTCAGTCTCACTTGATCTTCAAAATTCCAAAAACACCTAGAGAAATCTATTCAAACAAGACCCAAAGAAGAACTGCTCGCATTAGTGTACGACCATGTTGTTTGATCAATCTCACATCATCCAACGAATCATCCCCTCTTAGAAACTTCTCACCACCAAATGACTAAAATGTTGCTCCTCCGTCTACTCCTCTCGAGTCACCACCTAAAACATCTTTGGACCCATAAGCCATCTCTCCTATCGAACCACTTAACACTCCTAAGGTCACACCACCACCCCTCACTACACCAGGCACCGACACCAACTTAACCATCCAAACAAACACCACCACAAGACACCAACATAGAGCCCCCGAGCTTATCTTTACCAAACCACCTACATCACCTCACCCATACTTTGACACCTTGGAGGATCTACCCCCAAAAAACAACCAATCCACGTCGACTAGCATCATTCGATTCCATTGAATGCTTGGCAAGCCAATCTCCACCTCTAGCTTACATCATGGATGTTGAACCACCTCTACCTCCATTTCCACCATAATTCCCCCCACAACAAACTTTCTTACCACTCGACCAATTCGTGTGAATGGTCCTCCGCCACCACCTATTCGCCACGAACATCTCTGTGAGCATTGCCAATGTACAAAAACCATTGTCTATGAAGTAAGGGATGGGATGCGAATTATTCTCAACCACATCCTTGACCGCCTCAATGCCATCACCCACCAAAATAACTCCCATTAAACATTGGCGTGGAATATGCAAGTATCTATGAGTATTTTATTTTCTCTTTGTATTTTTCTAGTTTTATTTTCAGGATTATATTTAAAGAACAATCCTTGTTCTTATTTTTTACTTCTTGCATGTGACTAAAAGTCACTTCATTTAGTTTATTTTTTATTACAAGAATTTAAGTTCTATACCTTGTCTTACGCATTTTATTTATTATGTTTAGAGTAAACTGCAAAAATCATCTCTGTGGTTTGTAGTTTGTGGCACTAATCATCCCTGAGTGGCAAATGTTCGGCAAAAATCATCCTTATTGGGGATGATTTTTGCAAAAAGTTTAACAAAAAGTTTTGGGATGATTTTTGCCGAACGTTTCACCACTCAGGGATGATTAGTGCCAATACTATTGGCTAAGGATGATTAGTGTCAAAAACTACAAACCACATGGATGATTTTTGCAGTTGACTCTATATATAATTTAAGCTTTCACAAAATTATACGTATCTGACCATGTCATTTATTTTTACGTAGTTTAAGGTGTGTTTTGAAAGTATATTTTTTTAAATATATATTTTATAAACTTCAACATTTTTTATAAAATCGTACGTATTTAAGAAGCATTGCAATATTGGACTCGTTTTGTTCGCAATTCGAAGATCTTTTCGCGGGTATTTTTTATCTGAATAAATCGGTAGATATATGTTATATATTCGATAAATAAAGTTTATTATATAAGAAAGTCGTAAATAGTTAAAAGTTGAGGGTACGTTTTGTAAAAAAAATTAATTTTTTATACTTATATTAAATTTCAACATTTTTTATAAAATCGTGCATAAGTCGGAAGCATTGCAATATTGGGCTCGTTTTGTTCGCAATTGGAAGATCTTTCCGTCGGTATTTTTTATCTAAATGAATCGGTAAATGTGTGTTATATATTTGATAATTAAAGTTTATTATATAAAAACATCATAAATAGTTAAAAATTAAGGGTTCATTTTGTAAATACTATTTTTTCCTCTAAGTTGCCGAACTTTTTTTTCTTTTTACTTTCGCCTTGGGCTAATGGGCCAGTGTTGGGCTGAAAAGTTTCGGTGGCGCAAAACGACAAAACGACGTCGTTTTTTTTTTCCAATTTTAGTATAAATATTAATAACAAGCAAAAGAACCCGCGCATTGCGGCGGGGCTAATTTTTTCCCGAATAAATTTTTTTTGTACGTTTTTTTTTTGGGCCAATGCGTTGTGGCGCGGCTAATTTTTTCCCGAAGATTTTTTTTTAAGTTTCAAGGAAAAAAATTTGCGGTGCGGTGGGCTAATTTTTTTCTCGAATATTTTCTTTTTTGGCACGGTTCGAATTCTTTTTTTTGGGCCGACGAACAGTACATTTTTGGTCGATAAACAGTACTTTTTGGGCCGATGAACAGTGCTTTTTTGGGCTACTGTTTTGGCATTGTAGCTTGTACTGTTCAACGGTAAATGTATGTATGTATAATATGGCTATAAAACATATTTGACTATCAGTTTTTCATGGACAAACTTTTTTTTCAAGTCAACCCAGCCTAACACAAACTCAAGTTAATGTAAGAGATTAAGCACAACATACCTAGTAACCTCAGCCAATATAAGCAACAATACAATCCCATAAGCAGTTAAGCACCCTGAAACACCAAAAACCGACATGTTAAAATGACGAAAAGAGTAGCTAAATGATGGCCAATAAACAAAACATCACGAAAACGAAACAACTACCTTCTCATATTACCCATGATAATCCTTTTGACCTGGGTTGTCTTAGCCTTCAGTTTTGACAATATACTTATTTAATATAATCCCTTGGCCTCTTTATTCCGCCTAACAGACACATATTGGTTTCTGAAAGAATACTCAACGAAATAATTGACATCCAAACTGAACGAAATAACAACCTTTTGGAATTGCTGATTTGCTTTGAGAGTTGAAACCATGCAACGGGTCAAATGGGTAATAACCTTTTTTTCAGCGTTTATTCCTTTACTGTATTGAAAAAGCAGTTATCAGTTGAGTTTTTGGGATTATTGATATGCTTTGAAACATTACCTTGCCACTTTTCACCGCTTTCCATATATATATATGGATCCCCTTCTCATACGCTTTGGAAAAATCATTTCGTGCTTGAAACAAGAATGAGTAAAGATAGCCTATCAACTCTTGCACAAAGAACATGCCATAGCTTTTCTTGGATACCACTTTATCAACTTATCTTGAGTATTCCAATCCACTTTATACCCTTGAATCTTTGGGTTTGAGTCAAAGTCTATATATGCTTATGCCATGTGACTATGGTCCAAAAGCTTTAATAACACCTCAGGAGCATATAGTAACTGCATTATCCAAGACTATATGTCAACATAAAATCACTAACAAATATCATTTCTGTTAGGATGATGGAGTGATAATCATAGGGCAAATGATCAGCAACCAAACATCAGAAGAACAATAGCAGAACAAAAGATCAGACCTCAGATAGTGGGAGCAAAAGTTGGAATTTTTATTATCAAAAGTGTAGTCTGATACATTACGAAGGAGGTACAAAGTTATATATATAGTGAATAAGCCGACATACAAATACTTCAGTCTAAAGTATCTTACTAGTAATACTTAAGATACTATCGAAATGACCAAAATGCCCTTAGTACCAAAATTACCAAAATAACCTTAGGAGGTGAAAGTCAAATATCTAACAATCTCCACCTTGACTTTAGCTCATAAGTAACGCCAAACATTTCAAATCAAATTCAAGATTCCAAACGCTAGAGAAACTAGCCTAATTCAAACTAACCATCGATCCCCAAAACCAATCCAAAACAAAAATGATCCAAAGCAAAC